>MNCI01006175.1:937333-970024 GCA_015680685.1 Gnetum montanum
GCCATTCCCTATTTGCTATTGGAATATGCTTAGAACTAGTCGTTGAAATGTTGCAAGGGCATTGCACAAGCCAAACAACATATGTTTATATGCAAATGTTCCCCAAGGACTAGTGAACGTAGTCTTGGCTTGGTCTTTTGGGGCTATTTATATTTGGCTATATCTGCTATATCCATCCAAAAAACTTTAATAACGATGCCTTGCGATGGTGTCTAAGACTTGGCCAACAAATGGCAATGAAAAGTGATCTTTGAATGTTTCCATATTTAGTAGCCTGAAATCTATGCACGCCCTCCATTTTCCTCCCTTTTTAGGCACAATAACTAAGGGGCTAACCCATTCGCTATCAGCAATGGGGAATATAAACCCAGCCTTGAGAAGCTATTTGATTTCTTCCTTAACTACTTGCTTTAGCTTAGGGTTTAATTGCCTCTGCAGTTGTCTTTGAGGATTCATGGAGGGATCAGTGTAAATCCTATGTTGGCATATCCTAGGATCTATTCTAGTTAATTCGGGATATGACCAAGCGAAGGCTTTTGACCATTGATTTATCACTTTCAGCAGTCTCTCTTTTTGTTGTGGAGCAAGCTTAGTGTTGATAATTACCATTTTTCCATTTTTAAGGAACATGTATTCCATACCAGTGGGCAATGGTTCTAGCTTGAGGGGCTCCTACTTAAATTTCTTAGGGATTTCCAACTTCCCCCAGTTGATATTTTCAAGGTTAATAATTGAAAGTTGGCGGTGGACTTGCTCTAATGCATCTATGCTATCAATGTAAACACAAGTCAAATCCTCAATTGGTTCCATGCATATGAGTGAACTACTTTCTTGATCAGCTAACATCCACTGCGTGTCTTCCTGTCATGTGGCTACTATATATAGGCATCTTTGTATGTTAATCACTTGTGCACACTGTTGCATGTAGGCAATGCTAAACTTTGCACAAACCATGACCTCTGCATGCAATTAAACCCTGTGTCACTATATGTGATGCATGGAACTTTCTTTTTCTCAATCTTTCTAAATGTATGTTTCTTTGATATTTCTAGGGAAAGGTCGCAGATTCCTAGGCGTGTGTTGATGGTGCTTAGCCATGCTCTTCCCATTGTGATTGGAAAGTCCCCCTTATTGTTGTTCACTTGAATCACTAGGAAGTCAGCTGGGTACAACCACCCACAAACAGTGGCAACAATGTCTTCCATCAATCCCAATGGGACAGTGATGGACTGGTTGGCCAACTCTAGACAAATGTTGCTCTTTTTCAATGAAGGTAGGTTTCAAACCCTGTACATTTCTTGAGAAATCAAGTTGACACCGAAACCTGAATCCAAAAGAGCCTTGCATGGTTCATTTCCAACGATTTGTAAATATATCATAGGACTCCTAGGATTAGAGAATTTCTTGGGAAGATGACTAGCTTTGATCCAATCAGTGATGGAATGTGTTAGCATGACTGTATGCGTTGAGTGTGGTGGTTGGGTTGAAGGGGGCTCCAAAGTTTTGATTGATACTGAGGCATCTAAGGAATCAACCGCTTGTCATTGCAAGGGCTTGGTTGGATTGTTGGTTCTAAAGAAAGGTCTTTTCTTCATGTGGTTGTTGGAACCAATAGTAGGTTGAGAGTTAACAGCCCTTGTGGCATTACGTTGCTGCGGCTCGGTAGGGATTTCACCCTACATAGCTAGAGCAGGTGGTAGTGGGGCTATTGGTGGAAGAGATGCAGTCAGATGAGAAGGATGATATGCTTGCGAAATATCGCATCTAGAAGAGGGAGGACCATGATACTTGTGGACTTGGTAGTGAGGTTGAGGAGTGACGTGACTAGTAGAGTCACGTGTGGAGATTGGCTGTTGCATGTAATATCCATACGGGTCAGGTTGTCAATAAGGATACTGTTGCCTTACTGGTGGAATTCCCCATGATTGTGGCCATTGCTACTGTTGCTATTGCTCAATCAGTTGTGGTGGAGTTCCACAGGGATAATATGTTAAGGGTTGGTGGAACTCCCTTGGATTACCTTAAGGATAAGGTAACCTTTGGGGTGTTTGTCATTTGTTTAATTGTGGGTTGAGTGCATACATCCCAGACTCCTACAGATGTGAGATTACAAGGCAATAGCCCTTAGGATGGTCATATTGACATATCTTGCATCCACTATCATTGTCTGTTTTTGAATCCACAACCTCTTTAATGATGACAACTTTGCCCTTACCCTTGTTACATGCATGTTTAGCTTCTCTCTTTTTTCTTTTTTCACAATCACTACCTTACTCTCTAGACTCCTCTACTATTTTAAGAAAAGTTTGAAATCTATTCTCTAGGGAATCCCACATTTGGTCTACCTTTTCCGAAACTTCTGATGTCATCTAGGGAATCCCACATTTGGATAAGCAATGTTTTCCTATTCACCATCTCTTCGAGCGATGACTCTTCTTCATCCTCACAAAATCTTACTCCCCTCTTCCAGAGGGAAGGATCTCAGTTATACTCTTCCGCACTTTCTCTCTTCTGTAGATCACCTTCTTCCTTAGCAACTTGCTCCAATAGTCTTTGGATTTGATGGGACCTAAGCTCAGATAGTCTTCCTTGGGCATAAGTCCTAAGGGTTCTTCTCATTTCATGCTTAAGCCCATCTACGAGATGGCCCAGTTGATCCCTTTGCGAATAACCATGACCAGGAAAATAATGTAGCAGTGCATAGTATCAACCTATGGCAGCATCCAAGGGTTCATGTCCTCCTTGTTTCTAGCCTTGGATTTGCTTTTGCAAGTTAGACACTCAAGAGTATGTTTGGTACTTATCATTAAATAGTTCTAACATAGTACTCCACCTACGAATGAATTCCAATTCTAAAGACCGGTACCAGCTTTCCACTTCTTTAACTAATGTCCGTGGGAACAGCTTAAGTTTTTTCCATTCCTTCTCTATGTTTTGTAAGGCACACGCATCATGGAATGCTTGTAAGTGATTTTGAGGATTAGCATCGTATCCCCCTTCAAATCATGGGATATTGTTCATATCTAATCTTTTGATCCTACTATCTTTCTGGTGCCTTGTTGGAATTCTAACAGCCATAGTTATGTCTAACATACTTCAAGTAGCGAGTAGGAGTTCATCATGATCATCTCGTCCATGGCGTCTATGATGCCTATGTTGTTTCCTACTCTCCCTTCTTCTATGTTGTGATTCTCTAGAGTGTCATCATCCCCTTTCCTAGCTATTTCGCCTATGACTTCCACTTTGCCTACATTCATCCCCATGGTCTTTTCCTTTATGACTACGTCTAGATACTGAAGGAGAGGGTAAAGGAGATGATGAAGGTGAAGAATAAGGAGAACTGTCATCATGATAGTGTTTGCTACCTTCTCTTCAGTGGCCTCAGCCTCGATCGTGTTTGCAATCAGAATGTCCACCTTTATCATGAGTCTGTGTCACTTTTTTGGACTCTTTGTGCCCATGGGTTTCAGAACCTAGGTTATGAATAGTGAAATGAAGGTTCTGATACACAACCCCTTAGCCAAAGTTAAGGGGGAGGGAACATTGTTGTGTCGGTGACTGCCTGAGGTAGGTTCACCATCCTCATTTTCACTTAAGACATGTGGGGCATCCTGGGACCACTTACCCTTCAAAGACTTATGATGTTTCTCCTATTGCAAGTCCCTTTGATGTTGTGCCTCCATGGGACAATATTCTCTCATGTCATGGTCTTGCACACCGTATTCTATGTGTAAGTGTAGCATGCCAATTCGTGTGAGAGCATGAAGAAGCATGCTCGGGACTAAATAATTAGGAGGTAACACTATGTTATCTTTTAAGTCTCACCAATGTAGTTATTCATCTTGATGGAGGATAAAGGTGAAGTCTGGTATATACTCATTAAGATAAATATATACCACTTGAACTTGTTGAGGGACTAGCGGATCAACGTCATGTGTATTACACCGTCAACTGTTTCTTGTTTCAGACCTAGGCAGTGAGGCATTTTCATACGAAGAAGGAGACATACTTGTCTATTCAGTGTGCAATGTATTCTTGTTTATTATTTTCTTAACCAACCCTAAGGGTTCATTCCAACGATGTGAATGATTTCCTATGTTCTAGTTAGCGCACAAACAACTAAGTCCCCGACAACGATGCCAATGATGAGTAGCGAGGTACCCCTACGCGCAACCATATGAATATGAGCATTTCATGCACGATTCAGTTGAATTCCAAGGACTAAGTGCTTATGTGCCCTTGTGGAACAAGGATGGGTTGGTTGATCGTTGTCTTCCCAAGCTTATGTGTATGTCATGATTGTATGGTTAAGTATGCTTGAGGCATATGATTTTTATAGCTTTTATGTTTTTATGTCATGTGCTAGTAGGGAAGGAGAGAGGTAACTAAGTGACTAATTTAACTTAACTACTCATTAACTAAGTTCTAACTAATCCTAACACTAGCATCCGTTCCCACTTGCCATACACATTTTGAACTAGTGCAACATTGATGGGATTACCAAACGCTAATTGTTACTGGGTTACCAAGCATTATATGCATGCTTGAAGTGGTCGTGCTTGTGTAATTTAACAATTTGCTTCATTGATCAAAATGAATTGTTGTGCTAATAATAGAAATGTAAAGTGCATAAAATAAAATAAATACCTAAGAAAATAAAATAAAATAAATGCGTAAGAAAACAAATCTCAAGTGCTACAAGGATGAATTGAAGAGCTCATCTTTATTGTCGTACACAAGGTGTGCTCAGGTACATAATGCTCGAATAAAGATTTGTCCACACTTAGACCTCCTACTGCAGGCACTTAGAAAATATTCTAACTTTCAAACAAACTACAAGAGTTTCGCTACTTGATTGCTAAAAGAATTCTTTCCAATTATGTGCCTGGGCATTGTATTTATAAGCTTGGGAGCAACTACTCTAATAATTAGAGTAACCACTAAAGTAACCGTTAGAGTTACCACTCTAATAATTAGAATAACTACTAGAGTAACTGCTAGAGTAACCACTCTAATAATTAGAGTAATTGCTAGAGTAACCGCTAGAGTAACCACTCTTATAATTAGAATAAGTACTAGAGTAACTGCTCTAATAATTAGAATAACTGCTAGAGTAACCACTAGAGTAATCTCTCTCATCGACTATCTTGAATTGCATTAACATTTATTGTAGAGCCTCAGTAGCTAAAATTAATTGGAGAAAAATGCAAGCTATTCATTCAAGCTTCTCTCCAAGGCCTACTTAGACTTATAATTATAATATCAAGTGGCTTTCTCCTATCCCAATAACTTTATTCTCTACTCCCACTACCTTATGGAATAATGTAGTGGAAAAAGTGAAACATAAGGCTTTGAAATGGACTTCCAAACCCTTATCTCTTGTAGGTAGATTTATCATAGCTAACCATATTCTAAGCTCCACTCACGTTGATGAATGGCGAGGTACCCCCTACACTCAACCATACGAATACAAGCATTTCACGTGCGATCTGGTCAAACTCCAAGGACTAAGTGCTTACGCGCCTTAATGGAACACTCAAGGTTAATCAATCGTTGTCTTCCCAAACTTACTTATATTGTCACGGTTGTATGGTTAAGTAAGCTTGAGGTATATGATTTTTATAAATTTTATTTTTTTAAGGTCTTATGCTAATAGGGGAAGGTAAAGAGAACTAAGTGACTAACTTACATTAACTATTTACTAACTAAGTTCTAATTGCTCCTAACACCAGTATCTGTTCCCACTTGTTGCACACATCCTAAAGCAGTGCAACGCTGCTAGGATTACCAAACACTAATTGTTACTAGGTTACCAAGCACTACATACATGCTCGAAGCGATCGTACTGAGTGTACTTAACTAGGAGAGTCAAAGGTTGAGAGAGATTAATTAATTAGGAAAGCATTTAAACATTCAAAAATAATTAATTACTATTTAGCTTAATTTGTATGTTGCAAGGTTTATCATAAATTTCTTTTTTATTGTTGTACACAAATGTGTGCTCAGGTACAAATTGCTTGAATAAAGATCCGTTCACTCTATAACTCCTACTGTGGGCACATAGGAATTATTCTAACTCTGGAATGGTAAAACTGCAAGAGTTTAGCTAAGAGTCTAAGTCTAACTCCCCTGAACAAGGGAAGCTACCTCTTATTGATAGAAAATGAGGCAAAACGCGATATCGCGTACATGATATCGCAGCTCATCATACCCCCATGACTGAATGAAAACTCATCCTCAAGTTCCTTACAAAATATTGGGAAGGTATGGGATTATTGACTTGAATGACACTAATGGTGAATGGGGTGACATGTGAATGGATCATCATTACAATACATGACAATATTAGTGTTCATGACCACAAGAGTGAACACTATACACATTTGACATCCAACCTTATTTGGTAGCTGAGAGAGAAGAGAGAGAGAAGAAGAAGATGTGTCACTGCCGATGCCAAAATTACGCCTTCCGTTGTTCATCCATAACCATGCCATCAATCTTGTTCCTTGCATGACTATTCCAGCACCAGTCCATCCTAAGTGTTTCCTCCAGCTCCAGTCCATTGTTGTATGATTACCATTTGCACACATAACACAGTCTCATATTAGCAAGGATAAATAAATCATAGTGCAGTTGATACCTTGCCTCAGTGTACGATCTATTGGCTGAGTTGTGATATGGCTAATACAGATTCTGGAGATATAATACTAGTGACTACCCAAGGTGTAGGGGTTAGGAGAAAATTGAAAAAATTAAACTAGGACCCCCATGACTAAGAGCGATCCTCCAGTAGCGATATAATGGAAAAATATAAGGAATAAGAAAGATGGAGAAAAAGAAATAATGGCAACGTTGATAAAATGGATGTCAGAGATGGAAATGAACAAAATAAATGTTGATTACGGAAATTTTTAAGGGAAAGAAGTTAACTGATGCACCAAGTAGGAATGCTAGTGAGTCCTCCCCAAAGCAGGCTCATGCCCTTAATGCCCTGACAATCCTACATTCAAAGAGTCCGTAGACTCTGGAAATGCCATTTGGAAGCAAGAGTTAAATTATTAACCACAAGAATTTACCAAAAAGAAAACAATGCATCAACCAAAATATAGACTATTGATACAACTAACAATGAGGTGGAAAATGGAGAAAGCATGATGAGGAGAAGAGAATTGAATGAAGTCCCAAGAACAAGGTGGTGTATAGCCCCTTGTGTATTTATGGTTAATGTGACTTAGTAGATCTCATTCCAAATCCAGCCTCAAACAATCCACATCCAATGACTTCGCATTAATACACTTGGCCAATCCATCCACTTGAAGTAGCATGAATGCTTCCACCAAAGAGTCACCACCATTTCGAAGAAATGAGAAAGGAAAAAGTAAGAAGCTAGAAAAGGCCTTAGTTAGAGGGAACATGTTTGTTTAGTTCCATAACTAGTGCTTGCAGCCCAGATGATTATTTTGTCTAAGAGGTGTGCTTTGAATTCTCACTGTTTTTTTTTTTTGCGTAAGAACCACACCATGCAAAGACTTATTATTTTTATTAGCTCAGCTTCCCTATAATGGAGCAATGCTAGACTAGTAAGGAAAACTCAAGAAGAAAACATCCAAGCACCCAAGAGAATGGCTAGCACAAATGCACCAATCCCCTTGAAGTCACACCCTTTTCAATCCTTGAGTCCTTCCTCAGTTTGAGAAATGGCCAATCACCAATTCGTTGATAGTTTTATGATTTAAAGAAGGGGACTATACATTTCCAAGCCAAAAGAGACCATAGAAATATGAATGCATGGATGACGTGGACTCATTGCTTGTTATATCAAAAGAACCATACCTTAATATCAACATTATAACTCCAAGGTAAAAATCAAACATTAGCAATCAATAGAATACAGTTCATACTATGACCAAGAGCACTTATTAGGTGACAAACCTAACAACACAAACAAAAACAAAAAACAAAAAATAAACAATCACACAAAGAAAAGAAATGAAAAAGTATGAACAATGTTGCAAAACAAAAACAAGAAAAGTTAAATAAATTTTTAAAACAAAAAATGTGTAAAACAAAAACTTAAAAAGGAACTGAGGGCCTCAATTGATCAGCATAGGTGGCCATCTCCCCCATGACTGAGTTGGAAGGGGGAGATCCAAAATAATGAGCGAGGTTATCCCTTCTCAGAGGAATTATATGCACTGACCGTTCTAAATTCATGGTAAGGTTTGGTCTATTGCACATTGACTAACAACTCCTTATTAGAGTGATTGTTTGAATTTTTTAGGAATTTCCAACTTCCCCCAATTGATATTTTCAGGTNATGAATTTTTTAGGAATTTCCAACTTCCCCCAATTGATATTTTCAGGTTAAGATTTGGAAGTTGGTGACAGACTTGCTCAAGTTCATCTATGCTTTTGATGTAGGCACTAGTTATTCCCTCAGTTAGTTCCATGCACATTAGCGAGTTACTCACTTGATCAGCTATCAGCCACTGGGTGTCTCCTTGTCATGTGGCTGTTGCATATAGGCACTTTTGTAGGTTAAGGTCTTGTGCACATCAGTTGCATGCAAGTAATGCTAAATTTTTTCCAACCCATAATCTCTGCACGCAATTGCACCCTGTGTCACTGTATGCGATGCATGGAACTTTCTTCTTCTTAATCTTTCCAACAGTGTTCTCCTTAGATATTTCTAGGGAAAGATCGTAGATTCTTAGATGTGCATCTATAGTACTTAGCCATGCCCTTCCCATTATTATTAGGAAGTCCCCTTTATCGTTGTTTACTTGTATCACTAGGAAATCAGCTGGGTACGACCACCCACACATAGTGGTAATGATGTCCTCCACCAGTCCCAAGGGAACAGTGATGGATTGGTTGGCTAGCTCTAGTCAAATATTGCTCTTTCTTAATGGAGGTAGGTTCTAGGCTTTGTACATCTCTTGTGATATTAGGTTGACTTTGGAACCTGAGTCTAGAAGAGCTTTACATGGTTCATCCCTAGTGACTTGGAGATAGATTAGAGGGCTTATAGGATTAGAGAATTTCTTGGGAAGGTGGCCCTCCTTAATCCAGTCAGTAACAGCATGTGTTAACATAATTGTATGCGTTGAGCTCGGTGTTTGGTTTGAAGGGAGCTCTAAAGCCTTATTTGATGGAGAGGCGTTTAGAGGTTTAATCGCTTGTGGTTGTGAGGGCTTGGTTGGACTGTTGGTTTTGAAGAAAGGTCTTTTCTTCATAAGGTTGTCAGAACCAATTGCGGGTTGAGGATTCACAGCCCTCATGACATTGCATTGCTGCGATTGAGTAGGGAGTTCCCCTTACATTATTGGAGCAGGTGGTAATGGGGCTATTAGTGTGAGAGTTGTGGATGGATTCAAAGGATTGTATGCTTGTGGGTTATCTCCCCTAGGAGAAGGAGTTCTAAAATACTCACGAGCTTGGTAGTGATGTTGTGGTGTAACGTGACCAACAGAGTCACGTGGAGAGATTGGATGCTGCACATAGTAGTCATATGGGTCTAGTTGTCGGTAGGGGTATTGTTACCTTGGTGGTGGCATCCCCCATGATTGTGGGTATTGCCACTGTTGATGTTTCTTAACGAGTTATGGTGGAGTTCCACTTGGATAATATGTGGAAGGTTGGTGGAACTGCCTTGGGTTACCTTAGGGATAAGGTAATCGTCAGGGTGCTTGCTATTTATTAAATCGTGGGTTGAGTGCATACACCCCAGACTCTTGTAGATGTGAAATTACTGGGCAACATCCCTTAGGATGGTCATATTGACATATCTCAAATCCATCGTCATTGTCTGTATTTGAATCCACAACCTCTTCGGTGATGGCCATTTTACCCTTATCCTTGTTAAGTACATTGTCTACTTCTCTCTTTTTCTTTTTGTCATGCTCACTACCTCGTTCTCTAAACTCCTCTACAATTTTAAGAACAATTTCAAACCTACTATCCAGGGAGTCCCACATCTGGTCTACCTTTACCAATACTTCGGTTGTTAACTTTTGGAGTGGCAAGGTTTTCCTATTCACCATCTCTTCGAGTGGTGACTCTTCTTCCTCCTCACAGAATCTCACTCCCCTTTTTCGAAGGGGAGGATCTCAGTTGTACTCTTCTGCACTTTCTCTCTTTCGTAGCTCAACTTCTTCTTTGGCTACTTGCTCTAGCAATCTATGGATTTGATGAGACCTAAGCTTTGATAACCTTCCTTGGGCATACGTCCCAAGGGTTCTTCTTGTTTCATGCCTAAGTCCATCTATGAGATGACATAGTTAACCCCGCTATGAATAACCATGGCCAGAGCAACGATGTAATAGTGCGTAATAGTGGCCCATGGCAGCATCTAAGGGTTCATGATTTCCTTGCTTCCATCCTTGGATTTGCTTTCGTAGGTTAGACACTCGGGAGTACGTTTGGTACTTATCATTAAATAGTTCTAACATTGTACTCCACCTCTGAATGGATTCAGTTCTAAGGACGAGTACCAGCTTTTAGCTTCTTTCGCTAGTTTCCTTGGGAACAACTTCAGTTTTTGCCATTCATTTTCTATGTTTTTAGCAAGGCACATGCATCATGGAATTCTTGTAAATGATTTTGAGGATTAGCGTTGTATCCCCCCTCAAACCATGGGATGTTATTCATGTCCAACCTCTTGATCCTACTATATTTTTGGTGCCTTGTGGGAACTCTTATGGCCTCCGTTATGTCTAGCATGCTTCTAGTTGCGAGTAGGGGTTCTTCATGGTCATCTCGTTCATAGCGTCTATGGTGTCTACGTGGTTCCCTACTCTCGCTAGTTCCATGCCTTGATTTCTTAGATTGCCTTCGTCCTCATTCTTGACTATCTCGTCGATGTTTTTCACTCTATTTTCCTTTATCCTCACGGTTAGTTTCCTTATGATTGCATCTGAACACTGAAGAAGAGGGTGAATGTGATAATGAAGGTGAAGAAGAAGGAGAACCATCACCATGATGGTGTTTTCTACCTTCTCTTCTATGGTCTCAGCCACAATTGTGATCACGATCAAAACGTCCACCCTTATCGTGTGGTTGTGTTCCTTCTTTGAACACTTCATGTTTGTGGGTATTAGAACTAGGGTTGTGAATCATGGAGTGTAGGTTCTGATATACCACCTCCTGACCATTGTTAGAAGGAGGAACATCGTTTGGTGGGGAACTTGTTGAAGCAAGTTCACCACCCTTAATTTTGCTCAAGACATGCAGAGCGTTATGGGACCATTTACTCTTCAAGGATGTATGATATCTCTCTTGTTGTAAGTCCCTTTAACGTTGCACTTTTGTGGGATGGTAGTCCCTTGTCTCATGATCGCATGTAACATATTCTGCTGACAAAAATGACATGCCTATTTGTGAGAGAGCATGGAGGAGCATGTTGGGGACTGATCGATCTGGAGGTAACACTATGTTACCTTTCAAGTCTCTCCAACGCAGTTGTTCATCTTGATGGAGAATAAGGGTAAAGTTGGATACATACTCATCGTGATGAGTATATGCCACATGAAATTGTTGAGGAACTGGTGGATCTTGATTACGTGTATTATGCTGTCGACTGTCTCTTGTGTTGGTCCTAGGCGATGAAGTGCTCTTATGTGAAGAAGAAGACATCTTTGTCTTGTTTGGTGTGCGATTTACCATTGTCTTATCTTTTCTTGATTAATCCTAAGGGTTCGTTCTAGCATCCCAACAATATGAATGATTTCCTATGTTCTACATAGCGCACAAACAACTAAGTCCCCCACAACGACACCAATGATGAGTGGCGAGGTACCCCTACACTCAACCATACGAATACGAGGGTTTCACACGTGATCCGGTCGAACTCTAAGGACTAAGTGCTTACATGCCTTAATGGAACACTCAAGGTTAATCAATCATTGTCTTCCCAAACTTACTTGTATCGTCACGGTTGTATGGTTAAGTAAGCTTGAGGTATATGATTTTTATAACTTTTATCTTTTTAAGGTCTTATGCTAATAGGGGAAGGTAAGGAGAACTAAGTGACTAACTTACATTAACTATTTACTAACTAAGTTCTAATTGTTCCTAACACCAGTATCTGTTCCCACTTGCCACACACATCCTAAACCAGTGCAATGCTACTGAGATTACCAAATGCTAATCGTTACTAGGTTACCAAGCACTACACACATGCTCGAAGCGGTCGTATTTAGTGTACTTAACTAGGAGAGTCAAAGGTTGAGAGAGATTAATTAACTAGGAAAGCATTTAAACATTCAACAATAATTAATTACTATTTAGCTTAATTTGTATGTTGCAAGGTTTATCATAAAGTTCGTCTTTATTACTATACACAAATGTGTGCTTAGGTAAAAATTGCTCGAATAAAGATCCGTTCACTCTATGACTCCTACTGTGGGCACATAGGAATTATTCTAACTCTGGAATGGTAAGACTACAAGAGTTTAGCTAAGAGTCTATGTCTAACTCCCCTGAACAAGGGAAGCCACCTCTTATTTATAGAAAATAAGGCAAGATGCGATATCGTGTGGCGGATGCAAATTCGCATACGCAATATCGCAGCTCATCACACGTGTACTACTCTTCCTTCATGGCTCCTTCCAAATCTTTTTTTTTAGAACATCAACAAAATTCTTAGGAATTTTTTATGGGGGAATAAGGATAATCACAAAGCTTTTCATTGAGTTGCTTAGGATATTTGCATTTTAAGCAAGGAACATGGAGGCTTGGGCCTCCCATTAATTGAACACTAGAGTATTCTCTTGGCCTCTAGATGGATCACTTGCTCTATAGAAGGTAATGAAGCTTGGAAGATCCTATTTAGACATAATATTTCCTGTCTTGGTAATTACCATAGATGGAAAAACACTCATTGGAGCAATTGGATCATTTGTGGAGGTTCTCAAAAGATTATATGTTCATTCCTTTTTAAGCAAATTTGGCAGTGTTGGAGTCAAATTAAAGATATTTTGCAATGGAAACCTACCCAGTTAAGCTTGAACTCTTTGTCGATGAACTCCATCTAGTGGTCACCTATTTTCAAAAAGAATTTGGGTTATTTATATGAAGAATTTTTTCACAAAGACAATCATTTTGTTGATCACAATCTCCATCCTGTTGATTAATTATTTTCTATTAGGAATGATTCTACTACCCTCTCTTGGCAATATGCCAAAGTTAAATGGGGGTTTCAAAGATAAAATACACCTATTTATCAACACATTGAACATGTTCTCTCCAACTTTGGTGTTCCTAAGTTGCATAATAATACTCCTTGGTATGATGATTAGTTTTGGCCTAATTGTTCCCCTCTACATTCCCTACACCTTTCTAAAGCCAAATCTTGGTTTCATGCACAAGAATTCTAATTTTCCACTTTAAATAAAAGATGGAGTGTGCAACTTGAGGATCACCATTGGAAAGATATTTTTCATTGTGTTTTAATCTCCAAGGCCCAACCTAAGCATCGTTTCTTTTTTTGGTCCTTGATTCATCAAGATCTTCCCATTCATTGGACATAGGCTTCACTTCTTAGGAGTTGATTATCCTAATTGCACCATTTGTCAAGCCAAAGATTCTTTTGTGCATGTTTTTTGGGAAAGCTCGTTTTCTCGACAAATTTGGAAGTGGTGTTAGTCTCTTTAGATTTTTACTCCTAATGAGTTTGTTGGTTTTCCTCTATGTATCTTTAATGATGACTGTGTTAAGTAACACCTTTGAAAGGCTTGGAAGATTCTCCTCTTTGAGATTATTTCTTCATTTGGAAATTTTGTTTAGATGCTTGGTATCAAAACACCAACTACAATGAATTTAACTATGGTATGAAGTTCTCCATTGCTAGCAATGTTCAACTTCAATGTCAAGAACTAGGCTTTGACAATAATATTAAGTTCTCTCAAGGAGTGTCTTTTTTGAGTAGCTTGTTTTTGTTTTTAGCTTTCATCCTGGGGGATGCAATAAGCTTTTGTTGTGTTGTAGGTGACTGGGGGGTCACTTTGCAAATTTGGGCTCTATTAAGGCTTTGGTTTTATGCTTTTTCTCTAGTCTATGGTTCAATAGAATCAAACCTATAACTTGGAGTTTTTAGATCAAGAGTCTTACCACTAAGCTAACACCTCATTTTTTGTTTTTGAACTTGTGAATTGTAGAGTTGCATGCACTAACCAATTAAATAGGTAATTACCATAATAAAATTCCAAGTCTATATGTAATGGAATGAATGTAAATATATAGTTAGCTAGAAGATTTTAAATCTTGTATAAACACACTCCTAGGAGTAAACACCATGTTAATCCCGTAAAACCTTTTAAACTTAAGAGAGGAAGGAGGTGTTGAACTTTAAAAATACAATTGTTAATAAGCCATAAGAAGAAAGAAAACATTCCTAGTACATTACAATGTTGAAAATACCATTGTCATTCATCATCCCTTTAAGACTTCAAATTTTTATATTTTTTAAGGTAATCAATTTTTTACTTTAAAGTACTCAATCACCATTGTCCATTTCATACTTTGTTCAATGTGAAATGGTATTGATTTCAAACTCCTAAAACCATCCTAGGCACATGGAAAGTTTATATAGATTGTTGTATACAGATTTGGATTTGTACTTCATTGATACTTGGTTAATATTTGCTGAGTCTCTAGCAATGATTTCAATTGCTGCAACTCAGTTGTGTCTAAATTCTTGATTTCATATTTCTTGATGTGTATGAATCTAATTGATTCATGTATTTCTACTAAAGAGCAAGAATGTTCACATATAAAGTCTACAGGTTAGAGATTTATGAATGCTTTTTATAGAGCATTTATGGTTGTATTGAATGCTAGGTATGGACAAATTATTTGAAAGATTATTAAATGAGGAGTTTCCAAAAGAGGACATCCAACAAGAACCAAATTTTGGTTTGGTTAATGAATTTTTCTTCTTTGAGGTGAAGACAACATTATTTAAGAAAAAAAATGGAAAATCTACTAGACTAGATAACATTCCTATAGAAGCTTGGAAAAATTAATAGCTAAGACAATTATTTAACAAAATTTCAAAGGATGAAAAATGCCTAAAAATTAGAAAAAAAAGCATCGTTGTTGACATGTACAAGAATAATGAAGATGTGCAAAATTGTGCAAACTATAGAGGGATCAAACTCACAAGCCATGTGATGAATCTGGGAGAGAGTCATAGAGCAATGTCTTTGACTTGAATCAACAATATTAGAAAATTAATTTGGATTTATGCTAGGGCAATATATTATAGAGGCTATTTTTTTGATACAATAATTAATTAAGAAATTCAAAAAACATAGAGAAAATTTACATATGATTTTCATTTTGACTTGGAAAATGCATATGGTAGAATGCTTAGACATATTATTTGGTGGGCATTGCCAAGGAAAAACGTCTCTGCTAAATATATCAAAGTGATTCAGGACATGGATGAAGAAACACCCTTGCATCATTAAAACAACACTATTACTTGAGATAATGGACGAAACACACGTTAAAGAGATAGTAAAGAAAGGGTATAAGGTTTGGATTCTTCAAACAGACAAACAAAATATGCTATGCTCTGTGAATGGTCGATACGACACTACACTACAGCCTCGTCTCGTTTGGTTATTGCTCTACTGTCGGCTTTCTGCAGCATCCACTCTCTGCCTTCGTCGCCTCGCAGGTGTGTCCCCTGATTTACTCTCTGCCTTCGTCGCCTCGCAGATGTATCCCCTGCCTAAAACTGATGGCGACATCATTCCACATGTTCATTTTTCAATCGATTCAATCGCAAGAATAACAATACCAATTTGTGTTTGTTTGAATTGATGATGTGTTTTTGCAGGCAACTATGTAACTATGTATGTATGTTCATTTATGGTTGAGGCAAAAAATTTGACCTTGTGGTTTAGGGTTTAGGGTTTAGAGTAAAAATTTCACTTTTACATGGTTATGTTCTTGCTGTTAAAGTTTTTGATTCAATATGGTATATCATTCTTTTCTTTGTGGATAAAATGGCTTATCATCCACGGCCTGCATACTGTAATTAAATAATATCAAGTTCATGAGAAGATTCAGGTTGCGCCGCTGATTGAAACTGATGGCTATTTTCAAAGAAACAGAGCGTGTTGGACATGCACGATTCTGTGGTATGTTTGCGTAAGAGGATGCTTTGCAATTTCGAACTCTTGCCCTTAAGAAGAAGAGTAATGCTTCAATTCCCAAATTTAGTGATCTAATAAAAAGAGCAATGTATCAAATTCCAAAGTCAGTGCTCTAACAAGAATGATGCAAGCCTGTCTCTGTGGGAAGTCTGAGCTCTATAGCGACATCTTTAAGGCTATTTGTCAACCTTCTTTGTACAGTTTTTCTCGGTAGTCGTCCCATGCTATAATCTTTACCATGATTGTCATTGTATGGTATTATAATAACAATGGTAAATTGAATTTAATGTATAAGTCTATCGGTTTGTCTGAAATATGTTCTAGGTTTGAGTTGCGTTTGAAGCATTGTATTCTGCCCAAGTTTCATGTTTTAAGGATGCTACCCACCTGTCCACCCCTTTTCATAGTCATTTTTATGTTATAATATTGTCTAACAATGAGTGAAACATCTTTGTGGTGTCTTTTATTCGGTCATCCTCATGCTGGGTATCATAGTTGCTAGCTTGTTGCTACATTTGTAGCTTGAGAGACTGTGTATCGTCTCCTTGTTATAGACCATATGGCTGCACTCAGGCTCATGTTGTCACATTTTAGCAAATTATCTTTAGAAATCTGAAGCAGTCAATGCTGCTATAATCACAAATAAAGTTTGTGTTCAAATCTTCAACATATCCTCTTATTGCATGCACCTGTATTTGAGTAAGATTTAACTACCTGTGTAGTTTGAGGAATGCCTGGTCCACATTGGGTAACATTGACTGGTAACAGTGGATGACATTGAGACAAACTTGTTCAGAAAAAATTGAGATCATCTTAACCCGAAAGGAATTCCCTGACTTTCTTGTTCATATGGTTTCGTTCTGTTGGAAGTGCTGAGAGAATTTCTTGGAACTCCACCAATGTTCTGCCTGATTGCTAAATTTCTGGTGATACACTGAATTACAATTTTTGTCAGTCTGCTATTTGACTCTTTGATGCATGCTCTTCCACTCCTTGATTTGAATTTTGTATAGACAAGTTTTTTTTTTCTTTTCTTTTGTTTTTGTTAAAGAAATGAATTCAAAGTGTTAAAATGTTACCCATGTGGCTAGAACCATCTCTTTTTTAAGTTGCAGGATATCCACCATTTGCCAGAATCAATATCTAACAATACACTTCAATGCTTTAAATGAAAGAACACTTCAATGCTTTAAATGAAAGAAGTAGGCTGAAACAGGATACTATCTGACATGGATATAATAAGGATTATTCCTTGCCTTTCTTAAATGTTGAACATGGATACTGCGCAACCCTTCCAAGATCCCACCTTGGTGGGATGAGTATTGAGCCTTTAGGTGATGGTACTTAGAACTTTATAACTCAGGATTACTCACCAATTTGGAACCCATAACATGAACTTCGAAATCAAGAGTCTTATCACTATGCTAACAACTTATTGTTTCAACCTTCGAGAATTGCACAACATCCCTGGAAACAATGTACATAGAATTTCTTGCATGAATGTCATATCAATGGGTTGGGGTTGGGGAATGCAGATGCCAATGGCCCATACATAGATTTGGCCATAGCATACTCAGAATTTTCTACACCAACAGTTGGAAATGTCACTATCAGTTGGGGATGACGATGCTGCCATAGATTGATGGTCGTTGTGGTTATTAGAATTTTCTACACCAACATTTGGAAATATCACTATCAGTTGGGGATGACGATGCTGCCATAGATTGATGGTCGTTGTGGTTTGGGCCACTGTATTCTCTTTCAACAATTTGTTTGACTGTAAGCACCTGTTTACAAATTGAAACCTTTACTCTATCAAATAGCATAGGGTTCTGTTTCCGGAGATTTATAGGTAATTTTCTACTCGTACATGATTTTTGTTTTTAATGCTAGGAATGAGCTTGGTCTTTCATGCCTGTGTTTTTAGTTTTGGTTTTTAGTGGGCTGGTGGTTTTATCTGGAAAACTTGAAAACCAGGGAATTTGATTTTTCTTTTTCAATAATTTAAATAATAGATGCATAGATTTTTCGTACTTATTCATAGATGGTAACGCAAGTGTCGGTGATGAAGAACTAGTTATTTTCTGGTGAATTTCTCTTGTCCATGGTTTCCCTAAGATATGACACTAGGTTTTCATGTGTTTGATTTCTAATTTAAATGTCATGCCAGCTTTTGAAAGGCTTTTGGGTGATCTTGTCATTTTATTTCTAAACCTGAAAGTGTTTTTCCTGAAGGTTTAGGTGTTTTGGTTTAATTTTGTTATTAAAATTTGGTAGTCTGTTTCTTGTGTGACACATAACATAATCCCTTTCTCGTATTTGAAATGCTTGGATATTTTCCCACACTATGTACCTGGACATGTGGTCAATGTCCAAGTGAATGTCATCAGTTTAATCTAAATGTACATTCCTCCATCTGTTGTATTCTCATGGAAGTTATGGTAAGGGATATTGCAATAAGAAAATAATTCTTGCATTGTGTATATTTTTGAATTAATTAAAAAGTAAATTTAATTTTACTGTTTTTCTTATATAATTATTTTATTTAAGAAATTGAAACTGAACCTGAAATTTATTTATGTGATATTTTGCATGTATCTGTTTCGCATTTACATATACAAAAATTGCTATAAGTTTTCTGTTTAGTGTGGTCGAGTGTGCATTACCTTGGCTTGCATGACAGAGCAAAATTTTCTGCACTCCGTGGGCATAATTTCTAGGTCCTATGATCATTCCAGTTATTGTCTTAACAATTGTTTTTTAACCAAATATGCTTTTAAGATTGATCTAAATCTTGTTTTTAGAAAAGAATATGTGATAAAGTGTAAACCGAATTCCAAAATGGGACCAACATATTGAACTATATGCCAACTTGAAAATATGTTAGTGAAACGAAATAAAAGTTTCTTTAATTTGGACAAGCCTAAGTGTACTGTTTACTGTGCCGATTATTTTGCATAGGGTTAAGCTTCTTAGCAAGTTTTGGTTAATAGCTACATTCAGTAAAAAATAAATTAAAATAGAGGCTGGCAGAGTAACTTAGTTAAAACAGGTGCAGCTTGTATGAAGAAAACAGCTAGACTGACTGCATAGACCTATGCCATCACCATCGATTTACTAAGATTTGCATCCTTGGTTCCTGTAAGTGCATTTGTGCTCTCTGTTTGACTAGTTGGTGGATTATTTGCACCCTCTTTTGCAACAAAAATATTTTTGATTTAGAGATAAAGAGCTTATTTGCTTGTTTCTCTTAAATCAAATTCAGAATTCTGTTATATGCAAGAAAGTTAAGAATGTTTTCACATTTAATGGATACAAAAATACAAATCTAAGGTGTTTTGCCTTGATGAATTGGACGTGTCAGTTGCACTTTGTCAATTTATGGTTTTGACTACTTTAGCGATCATGTTATTAATAGAATTGAGATGTTAGGATCTCATCATCCTCCCCCTAACTTTGTCCTAATAAAATGGGGTTGGCTACATGAGTTATTTTAAGCTATTTGCCTCTATTAAGAGCTAGATCCTTATCTATTGGTAGTGCCTTCATATCATCCTTAATTGTTTTCCCATGTCTTTTTTGCTCTTCATTTTGGTGGCTTGTTTAGAATTATCATGTGATAAACTTTTTTTTGATAGACTCATTATTTGATCTTGTTTGAACATGAACAAACCATCTAAGATGCCATTCCTGTAGGTTATCTGAAATCTAAAAGAGGAGTATGCATCTATGGGATCTGAAGTTAGGATCTGTATATTGAAGAATTTTAGTTTGTTTCATGAAAACTAATTCCAGATTAATTTATTATTAAGTAAATAGATAATGACCCAACAAAAGTTTACATGGTCGAGTAGGAAAACAATTATACATTTCTTCATAAATCATAGGACACCAGTATTTCCAAGTGCTTAAAATTTATCATCCTTAGTCTGAACACACGTGTCAAGACATATTTAATTCTTTTGTTGCAATAAGTAAATCCCATGTTAACTTAGCTAGCTGGTTTCTCTGGTGACCTTATTTTTTGTTATGTGCAGCAAATGATTTATATGTAGTCTGGTATACCAGTTGGCCTATCTTCCTAATACAGACAAGGTCTACAACTAAGTTATCAGTAATTATTAATTAATCATAGTTGGAGTAGCTTTGTTGAAATGCATATATGTTGCAGCCTCTTTGAAGTTATGATTATGATTATGAGTTCACAAATATTTGATGTTTTGTTTCAATATCGAACCAATCCATCATAATTTGTTGCTTCAATTTCAATTGAAGAAAATTATATTATTTGTGGAACTCAAACAATACAGTCACTTCATGTTTCCTAGGCATGCTTTTTCTACACTTTTAAATAATTCCTTGTGTGTCATGGAACAGAATTGAGATTTACAGATAGATGGCATCGGGAACATTATCTCTCGCACACTGTGAGAACACTTGTTCAACTTCCACAATGACTACACCCATCTCCTGTGGAGAAATGGATGATAAGATTTTGCTTAGGTCAGTAAATTAATTACTCAGAAAGATTTTCTTCAATGCTGCTTCTGACAGTCATACATATCTTAGTTATTAATTTTATTATTTTCTTCATTATTGTGAGGTTGTCATTATTTCTATTTCTTGTGCTCCATGCAACATTCATGTGCTTCGGAATGTGTTTCTTTTTACTTTTTACATAAACCTGGACTATCATATTCAAAGTTTATTTTAAAATTTTAAGCACCAAATGATTTATAGTTAAAATTTGGCAATCGAATACAAGGTATTACGAGTTAAAAAGTTTTTATATGAATTAGTAGGGATGCTTCACGCTTGGCAGCATTGCTAATGGAACTGAAACAGGGTCTTGATGAAGTCAGAAGTAAAGTAGAACCACTTTTCCAAAAGGTATGGGTTTGCTTATGTGCCATTTTATTTTATACATGTTTAAATTTGTTACTAACATAGTATCTTTTTGAATTTTTCTGTCAATTGAAATAACCTCACATTTTAGGTCAAAGAAGGCATGTATATGACCAAAGATGGAATAAGCTACCTAGATACAAAATATCTCTTGCTCCTAGGTTATTGTCAATGTCTTGTTTACTATTTGCTAAGGAAAGCAAATGGATTTTCAATTCAAGATCACCCAGTAGTCTCACGGCTAGTAGAAATGCGATTATTTTTAGAGAAGGTATGATCCTAACAATTTTCCTTTCTCCTTTTAGATAGTGATTTCATGGGATTGTGGTTATGTCTGCTTCAGAAAATGTATCATACAAACCTTTTATACCTCAAATTTTGTGAATTTATGGATTTTATGAGATTTTTTGTGAATTTTGAATTTTCAGATACGTCCTATTGATAAGAAGCTTCAGTACCAAATTGACAAGCTTTCACGTGCCCCTAACACTACTGTTGCCAACGGAGTTCATGGAAAAACCGAAGACATCACAGGTGATGATAAAGGTGATGCTTTGAAATATAAGCCAAATCCAGACATGCTTATCTCAAAATTGGATGAATCAGTTGAGGTAAACAATGTCTCCTCTATGTGGTTGCCATATTTTATATTTTTACATGGAACTTAAAGTTGTAATAATCCTTTAGCAGGAGGGAGGTGTATATAAGCCTCCAAAATTTGCTCCAACAATGATGGAGGAAAGTGATGATAGGCTAAAGAAGCAGGAAAAGCGTATGCAGAAAGAGACTTTATACAAAGGGTTACGCAGTGCATATGTGAGGGATCTTGCAAATGAGTTAGAAGGAAAGCCAGAAGAGGTATAGGTGCTTTGATATATGATAAAGTGTTATTTGTTATATATTTATTCAGATAAATTTTATAAATGTTTTTTTATAGGTAAGAGAAGTAATTGGAGCAGAAAGTAAAGAACTTGTCAGGGAACAAGTAAAGCTTCAAAAACGGGCCCGGCAAGAAGAGGAGTTGTTCACCCGTGTTCCTCTTTCAAAAC
Source organism: Gnetum montanum (assembly GCA_015680685.1). NCBI lineage: Eukaryota > Viridiplantae > Streptophyta > Gnetopsida > Gnetales > Gnetaceae > Gnetum > Gnetum montanum. The sequence continues at coordinate 959,451 of MNCI01006175.1, forward strand.
AAGAAAAAAAGAAGCTCAAGCATCTCAAGAAATCAAGAAATGGGTATATTTGGTTTTGGTTTTGCTTTACTTTTCTTTAATAAATAAAATTTTATTCTTAACATTTGTGTTGTTATTTTCCAGATTAATGGGTTTAATGGATGACTTTGATGATGATGTTTCTGGATTGATGGCAATTGAACACAATGAATTCACTGGTTCCCGTGCTAAAGGTTCCCATGCTTCCAGGACAGGAAAAAGAAAATTTAAGAAACATAAGGTAAATGCTATGTTTTCATTTTGAAGAAAGTTTTTCCCCTTTTTTCATTGTAAATGGATCTTGTAAAGGTTTATGAAATTGATCTAATGTTGTTTGTGTGTAGATTTAATGATTGAAGTTTCTCATATCATGCTCTTCAATTTTGAGTGCAGGGAAAGCGCTGAAAAATTCCACACGTTTTTTTTGTCGCTTTGAAATTTTGAAAGGAATTTGGTATGCCTCATTTTAGAGAAGATCAATACTGTTTTGTGTTTCTTGTACATGGTTATCTACGAAGAGGCAATATTTAGCGTCTCATTAACAATGTCCTTGATAAAGCCGTGATGGTTTTTACGTTTCTTTTATCTTTTACCTTGTCTAGTTGAATAGGCCTTCTTGTAATATGCTTCCATCAAATTGTGGTGACTGATCTTGGAAAGATTTGTTGTAATATGCTAATTGTTGTCAGATGTCTTATCCATGGTCTACTGGTTTTAGAATTAGATGTTTTATGGATCGACAATGTCACACATGGAGGCAATTGACTTTAATTCTGCAACCGTTGATCATCTTTGTGATTATCTCAGAAGATGACCTAGAATTAGACAAACCAGTCATGTATCGATAAGGCAGGGTGCATTATACTTAGAAAGGGTTAATCAATATTTGTGTGCTTTTTTTTTTTTAAAAAAACGAATGCCACGTTACATGAAATTGTTAAAATGAACAGAATGAAGTAAACTTTCATAATCCTAATTTAGCTCAAAAATATTATTCTGCGTACTGTAAATTTTTGGATGAAAACGAGATTTATTTTATATACCAGGTGTTTGTTTTGGCATTGGACACGTATAAAATTAAAGAAAATTTTAGCTTTTATTTTTATTATTTTTTGGAAGCAGCCTATCGGTGATTCAAAAGGGTCTTGGGGTTTCAGATTATAAATCTTAAATTTTGCTGTTGGCTTCCAGTACAAGTAAAATAATATCCTGTTTTTGTTGATTTTTGACGATGAGTAGCGTTAGGAGTGCAATGTATAATTATCAATTTCCAACTCAGAATTGCAAACGAAAATTCATGGTCTAGAAACTCTAGATCACTTGCTTGAATCTCACAAGGGAAATGCTAACCGGTACCTGTCAGCCTTGGGTTTTTGAAGTCACAGAATAACTGTGAAACAGTATTCCTCAGAGCAATTGCAACATTCCATTGGAACATTCCCTTCCCACATTTTCAGTTAACTAAACAAGACCTGTCTTGAGTTGGTTCATTGTAAATATGCAGACTGCTCATTCACAGGTTTATATGATGATTCTCCTTCTACTAAGGACAGACTTTTGTAGAGGCTTTATATTAATTCGATTTTAATTCTTATGAAAAATAGATCTTTCCCTGTGGAGTTCTTGCACACTTGGCTAGACCAAGTGGTTTGTAGTTGTACATGTCATAGGTTAAATCTCAAGGGGTATATGAGACATTGTTATGTTTTGCCTCTGTTTCACTTAAATATTGAAACTGAAATTGAATTTTTACTTCTATTCATTGAGACTCTCTTGGATCTATTGAACATGTTAGTTTTAAAATTCATTTTATGATTTTTTTTTTTTAAAATTTGTAATTGAGTGTTGCCTATTGAGATTGAACTTGTAGCCATTTAGCTATTGTCTTACCATTTAGCTATTGTGTTGGGTTGGGTTGGGTTGGTGGGGGTGGGGTGTGTTTTATTCTAAGGTTCTTACCATTTGGCTATTGTGTTGGCTGTATAGCCTAGGGCATATATGGTCATAGTTTTGGTTTCAACAATCCTCCAAAAAATAGATATTTCATCAAAGTGAGATATTGTTGGAGTTGGACATCATTGCATTAGGTGGGTTAGTAGGTGTGTCTATGATCATCGTATTATTATTTTGGTAAGACCAGTATTAGTTTTTTCTTCTAGCATGAGAGCATAGTGTGTTCAAGTCCATTACCATAAGAGAGAGAACAAATAGGATCTTAATTGCTTTATGAATTTATGATTTTTGCCAGAGAGGTCAATGACCAATTGGCTATTGGTAATGCTAAATAATATTCTATCCACAACACGGGGAGTTTATTGGTAATGCTAAATAAATAACACTAGGAGAATCTATAAGTAACTCTAAATAATATTTCTTTTGTAATGTTTTGTAATGCAACTAATTGCTCCAAGCAAATCCATGGTTTTTATGTTTATGTCTTGGTGTTGTAATGTAGAAGGAATGAAATTCAGGAGGACAAGAGGATTATGGATGGAAAACAACAATCCATGAGAATTTAGAAATATATTGTATACATGATTTATTATTAAACTTGGAATTAGTTATTCTTTTCATCATGCAATCACAATCACAATGATTTGATTGTTATGAAATATATTGAATTTGGTAAAAGGGTGACTTGGATAATTTTCAATACAATAGATAAACTAAAATTCAGCTTAGGTTTTGCAAGATTCTCTTGGCCAAATTACAAAAGGATCATCATCTCCCATAGCCATAGTGCTCATTTGACTAAGCGGGGTCCTAAGAGGGTTGGTAGATGAGTGAAAGCTTAACCTCTTTGAGTAGTTGTGCTAGGCTTGAACCCATAGTAAAACTCCATCACAATATAGAATAGATATATGTTTTATTGTGTAAGTGAAAAACTAAAAGTAAACAAAGGAAATCATAAAATCTGATCTTGGTAAGTTTAGATTGTAATAAGGAATTCAATAAGCCTCTCTTCACTAGATATAAGTTTGTTAGACTTTAATATTTGACTTTGTTAAGTTTAGATTGTAGTCAAGAATTCAACAATACTCTCCTTGCTAAATATAAGTTTATTGAACTTTAATATCACAAACTAAAACATAAGGCTAACATGAATCAAGTACCACAACTTTCTTCAGACTATGATACTCTTATTGCATTTGAGCTTCATTTGGGTGTGTTTTTAGTGTGGACAAATCTATCTATAGGAATTGCTAATAACAAGCCTGGGCTATTATAAGGTAGCTTTGATATCATTAAACCATGTAAAACTTGATGGATGTTTATGCTCTCTAGATATAGTATACATCTTGCATTTCATGTCTTATGTCATGAACTATTCTTTAATCACCAAAAAGTATACCTCTTGTTTTTTTTGTCTTATGCCATGAACTAGTGTGTAAATCGTAGTACTCTATAATAAAATTGCTTTGGACTAGTACTAAGTATTATTTCAAAGTAACATAATATGCATTCAAACTATTGAGAAGCAAAGCTTGAATAAGATATTCAAATAGATCATGTTGTAAGCTTCTTTTCTACTAAGAGCCAAATAAACATTAATACCCAAATCTTGTATATCTTTCTTTATGTAAGCAAACCAAGTATGTTTTGGTTTACCTTTAAGTCAATTCCCTCAACTTGAATAAAATGAGCTTTTATATTGGATCATTCTCTTATCATCTTACACATGACAATCATTTAAGATGACTTTCCTTGATCTTCTCAACTATGGTTGCTACTCCCAAACTTCTATTAATAAGAGAGTTTTTGATATAATCTTTCTTAGTAACATCCAACATCTACCTTAGCATACATATCTCTACTACATGCATGCTGTGCACTTAATGCTTTTTGATAGGCCAACATTTTGCATCATTTAGGATTGTAAGTCTTGATAACAATTCTATAGAACTTACATTTCAACTTAGCAGGGATTCTTCTATCACAAAGCACACCACTAACTTTTCACTATTTCCTCTATCTTGCTTCAATTCAATTTGTCATATCATTGTTAATCTTATCATCCAATTCAATTTGTCATATCATTGTTAATCTTATCATCCACTTGAACTTGAGACCCAAGTATTTGAATTGCTTCAATTCAATTGGTTTTGTATTCTAATCTTCTTTTCTTGATTGCTTGGCTTTTCTACTAAAAGTGCACTCCATGTATGGTCAATAGTCAATCTAATATCCGTAATGTGCATGAAACCCTAGATTTAGTGGAGAAACACTGTTTAGTGTCGGTGCTTTAATTCATGGATTTTTTTAAAATAATGTCATGGGCAAAGAGTGGCTTTAGCTTTCATATAGTAAACTTCACTATTGAAACAAGAACATACACTCCTGATATTTTCAAATCCCACCCTTGCCTTTAGTGTTTGTGCTAAAAAAAATGCGTTCAGGTTGGTGTCATCCCGTTAAGTAAACATCTAGCTGGTAAAATGATCCCGAATTTCATATGTTTATGTTTTCCGTTATTTTCAATAGTCTTTCTGTCAGTCATTGATGAAAATATGTGTATGAAGGAACATAGCACAGTCATTTCATGTGCATCTTATTCTTGAGATAAACATTGGATGCTTTAATGTAGTGAATGATGAATGAATTGAAATTTACATATACTGTTTGATTGTATTTCATATTCTTCTGCAACTTATTGAATGTCACCTTCAGAAACTACTTTAAAATGTTGTTTCTTAAGAGATAGTTACATGTGTATGCTTTATGATTTGATATTGGTAAATACTGTTGCTGCTGCTGTTATTTTGTGCTTGGCAAGAAACCAAAGGCACAGGTATGATGTTCCCTCAAGGAAAAGCTTTCTTTGCCCAGTTTCAGTCACATCCATAGTCTCCTTCTGCGTGTCGTGAGTCTCACATCTGCCCCTATCATGCCAAGTTTAGAGCTGTATACATGTAACATACCAAACGGTACAGGTCGCAATATAAGAATTCAAATATTTATATTTATGAAAGGAGATCAGTCTGAAGCCAGTTGATACTGTAGATCATTTAAGAACAGACAATAACTTGGGCAACGTTCTTACTGAATTGTTAAGTTGCATGCATTACTAAGGCATCTTTTTTTTAAATAAATTTTGGAGAGAATTTCAAGGCACCCATTCATATAATTTCTTTTATTAACATCTCATGCTTATTCATCTATTTTTCATTATTATTATACTGAACATATTTATTTTTCATTAAACCACGGCATATGTTTGACATCATATTAGTCTTGCATGCACTCAACCCACTATGATAAACATTGACTAAAGTGGCATCTTCAAATATTGCATTTTAAGGGTCTTGGATTGACAATAGAGGGTAATCATAACATGAACATTGTACAAAATAGGGGCAACAAAGACATTCAGCATTTCACTTTGTGAGCAAAGATGTTGGGTACATTGTTAAAGGAGGTATAAATATAGTGGGCAACTTTGTTGATCTTAGAACAATAACTTTAATCAAAGAGAACAATGAAAACACAGCCTAATTAGTAAGCTTGTTTTGCAGGTAATAGGTTATGAGTTCACATTGTGGTTGAAGCACTACTCTATTTGTTGTGTTATTCCTGATGTTCTACTAAATTATTGTGCTGGTTGTATATCTTAGAGGTGCAAATAGTCTAGTTTTAATTCTGACAACCCCCAAACAGCACAATTAAGCACAATGAAGACCAAAAAACCATTACAAGCATATCTAAGCTAAACCTGGAAAACACTGCAAGGAGAACATTTGATGTCTATTAAGTTTTGCTCCGTCTATATAATCCTAGCTAATTTGTACCAAGTGAAGAATGAATTGGGATAATAGATTAATGCCAAAAATAAAGAATAAGGAGAAAAAATGATTTTAAATATGATATCTGCAATAATGTAAAATCATGTGGCTGATAATCTTGTAATGGGAAGCTAAATTATTCCTTTATTAACATTGTATGTTCTACCACATTACTTGTATATTTTAAGATTGTTTGTCCCAGTTTCATATATTATGTAATATCTCAGATGAATGAGGGAATGTATTGATGGTCTCACTGAAAGGTTAAGTTGAGAGGGTGTGTTGAGGAAATTTGTAACTATGTGATAATATTGTACCTTGAATAACTTCACTTAGCAATTAGTTCACAAGGAGTCTAAGGACTCAAGGAACCAATGAAATTAGATGGGTGTAGAACTTAAAAAACAATGGATTCTACAAAGAAAAAAAAAATTTATGAAGATCCTACCATTGATGAATTTGAGATATTCACAGTGAGAGAGAAGCCCAAGTCATTATAGTATTGATACAAATTTGTATCAATTTCCCACTGGGGAGGGCCCACCAAGAAAGGGGTCACAGCCATTAGCCCCACAAGAAGATTCCACTTTGAAATTTCCAATTATCTGTTAAGAGGAAGCGTTTTGGAATATGACAATATCATTGTCAAATTTCATAACTATTATTAATGATTTCATGGTTGGAAAAACAAACCGCTCTAAATGGTGTGTCATTATTATTGCCATGTAACATGACCTTTTATGGAGAAGTTACAGCCTTTTAAGTGTGTACATCCGATCATGGGATAAACTGTATTCATGGAATATTATTAAATCATTGTGGTTGTAACAAGGACAACTCACCATGATTGTCTAAGAACGAGTGGGTTGTCTTTTAAGGCCATGTGACTTGCACCAAAGAATCTCTTAATTTTTGTTTCTGTTTCCTACCTACATGGGAACTTGATCCTGTTAAGATTCCATATGGAACACGTCTTGAAGAGAGATTGGAAGCTAAAGCTAAGTGTGACTGAGTGCCAAAACTTGAAGCCCACTTGGCCTATTTAGCCTGGTTGTTGGTTGCTGGATTTATTAAAAACTCTGCACTACTTTCCCATGGTTTTTCTACCTTATTGGGTTTTCTGTTCTGTTTTATTTTGATGCCTGTTTATCACTTACCAATTTGGTTTTATCCCTATTAGAGAATCCAATGTCATTGTAGCTCAGTTGATAGCACATCTTCCTAACAAGTTGCAGGATATAGGCCCAAGCTCTCCTTGCAGCATTAGTGGCCTGATTTTACCAGTTGTCCAAAGAAGGAAGAATTACAGATGTAGCAGCAACTCAAGCTAGAATTTGATGGAGTGAGAAACCAAAATCATTTTTATATCTAGTAAAACCTAAAAGTATGGTCATGTGGTGTTGGATTGTCTAACGTCATATAGTATCCTGCTCCAAGAGAAAGAATATGTAAAGAGAGTAACCGTCTCTAGTGAAAGCATTACAGATCCTGCCCAGTGATATATATGGGGCATTAGTTGACTGATCCATAGAATGGGTCACTCTGTAAACAGGAGAATCAATGTTGAGTACGAACTAAAGAATACATATTATTATAAAGACTTAAATCATTGTATTCCCCTACCGAGGTTAGGTAAAATTGAAGCTTGTTTAGGACTTGGGTAGTCTAAATCAAATATAATACCTAGTAGGATCATTACTTGGAGCCACAGTGCTCATCCTGTTAAGCAAGGTCCCGGGATGGTTCGCAGATGAGCGAAAGCCTAACCTCTTATACTGGTTGTGCCCACACTCAAACCTATGTCTTCAACTCGAGCAACAAAGACCTTTTTCTGGTGAAAGCATTACAGATCTTACCCAATGAAATATACCTTTTTCATAGAAATTGTTATTTTGGTTAAGAGGTCAATTGCAAGCTACTTAGAGTTTGTCATTAAAAATAAATAATCATCATCATAACACTTGCCCATTAGATAAACTTTTTTCAAGGGAATTATTATGGGTATGTAATGGTTGGGCCAAGAAAGAGATTGTCAACACTTGCCCATCAGATAAACTTTTTTCAAGGGAGTTATTATGGGTACATAATGGTTGTGCCAAGAAAGAGATTGTCATTTGGAGTGATGGTAAGATGCTTGTTTCTCAAGTTAAAAACTTAAGTTCGAGCCTAGGCATAACTACTTGAAGAAGTTAGGCTTTCACTCATCTACTAATCAATGGAAAGTTACATTTTGTTCTAATAAATTATTTAAAAGACACGTTATTTCACATATCTTAAATAGTCATCGCATGATGAACATAAACTCATTAATGCAAATTCTAGTTTTGCTTTGTCTCACTTTAGATGAGATTTTTGCTTTTAGGAAATGACCTTAAGAAAACCCTAGTTGAAACCAATGTGATGGAAAAAAAAATAACAAAACATAAATGCTCTATTCTAATAATTTATTTACATGACACATTATTTTGCATATCTTAAATAGTCATCACATGATGAACATAAAATCATTAATGTGAATTCTAGTTTTGCTTTGTCTCACTTTAGATGAGATTTTTACTTTAAGGAAATGACCTTAAGAAAACCCTAGTTGAAACTGCTGTGATGGACAAAAATAACAAAATAACACAAATGCTAACATCAAATATGAAAGGAGAATTCATATAATTAGTGGAAAAACAAGATTTCACATACAAAATGTGGAAGAAGATTGAGGAAACTTTTAAAGTTTAAAATGAATCTAAAGTTATGTCATTGTAGAATCAATTGAACTCCTTAAGGCTAAAAGAAGGTGAACCAATTGTTACTGTTGTATAAAAGATTTCTGCATTGTAGGCTAATCTTTAGGCATAAAATTATTAAGTATAAAATAAAACTATCAAGTTCAATTTGTTAAGAGCACTTCCACCATTGATGAGCGACGAGGTACCCCTACGCTCAACCATACGAATACGAGTGTTTCACGCATGATCTAGTTGAATTCCAAGGACTAAGTGCTTATGCGTCCTTGTGGAATAAGGACGGGTTGGTTGATTGTTGTCTTCCTGAGCTTACCTGTATGTCACAATTGTATGGTTAAGTAAGCTTGAGGCATATAATTTTTATAGCTTTTATGTTTTTATGTCCTGCGCTAGTAAGGAAGGAGAGAGGTAACTATGTGACTAATTTAACTTAACTACTCATTAACTAAGTTCTAACTAATCCTAACACCAGCATCCGTTCCCACTTGCCGTACACATCTTGAACTAGTGCAACATTGATGGGATTACCAAACACTAATTGTTACTAGGTTACCAAGCATTACACACATGCTCAAAGTGGTTGTGCTTGTGTAATTTAACGATTTTCTTAATTGATCAAAATGAATTACTGTGCTAATAACAGAAATGTAAAGTGCTTAAAATAAAATAAATACATAAAAAAATAAAATAAAAGAAATGCGTAAGAAAACNTATTTATTTTATTTTAAGCACTTTACATTTCTGTTATTAGCNAATTATATGCCTGGGCACTATATTTATAGACTTGGGAGAAACTACTCTAATAATTAGAGTAACCCAACGCTATAATAATTAGAATAACTGCTAAAGTAACCGCTAGAGTAACCACTCTAATAATCAGAATAACTGCTAGAGTAACCACTCTAATAATTAGAGTAACTGCTAGAGTAACCGCTCTCATCATACCCCCACGACTGAATGAAAACTCGTCCTCGAGTTCTTTACAAAATATTGGGAAGGTATGAGATTATTGAATAATTGACAACTGATGATGGAATGGGATGACAGACTCAACATGCTCAGTGAACAGATCAATAAGCATATTACAACATTAGTGTTCAGGATCATTGTGGTGAACACTCGTATATAAATGACATCCAAGCCTTTATTTGATAGCTTATAGAGAAAGAGAGAGAAAGAAAATGAAGTGTGTTTCCGCCAATGCTAAGATTACGCCTTTCGTTGTTTATTTATAACCATGCCACCAGACTTGCTCCTTTCGTAAATGTTCTAGTTCTGATCCATCTTGAGTGCTTCCTCCAAGCCTAGTCCATTGTTTGTATGATCGCCATTTGCACACACAACACACTCACAAATGAGCAAGGATAGATAAACCACAATGCAGTTGATACATTGCCTCGATATGAAGAGCATTGGTTGAGTTGTGGTTATGGTAGAAAATGGTTCAGAGATTTATCACAGGTGACTACCCAAGGTGTAGGGGTCAGGTGAATATTAAAATGGAGAAAATTAAAAAATTTGTGCCAGGGCCCCCACAACTAAGAGTGAACCTCCAGTAGCTATAAGATGGAAAAATATGAGGAATAAGAAAGATGGGAAAAAATAACAACGACAACACCAATAAAATGGATGTCATGGATGGGGATGAAATAAGAGATGATTGATTGCAAGAAATGTTTAAGGAAAAGAACTTAACAATTGCACCAAAAAGAAATGCCAGTGGGTCCTCCCCAAAGCAGGCTCATGCCTTTTATGCCCTGACAAACCCACAAACCAAAGAGTCCGTAGGCTCTAGGAATGTCATTTTGAAGCAAGATTTAAAAACTTACCCACAAGAATTCACCAAAGAAAAACAATGCATCAACCTAGAATGGACTAATGATAAAATTGGCAATGAGGTGGAAAATGGGAAAAAAGATGGAAAGGAGAGAATGGAATGGAATCCTAAGAATAAGGTTGTGTAAAGCTCCTTGTGTATTTCATGGTTAATGTGACTGAGTAAAACTCATCCCAAATCTAGACTTAAACAAACCACATC
>MNCI01006175.1:970356-1041323 GCA_015680685.1 Gnetum montanum
CCACCAATTCATTAACAAGTTTACTTAGAAAAAGGGGACTGTATAGTTCCAAGCCAAAGGAGACCATAGAGTTGTATGGATGAGTGGATGGCGTGGAATCATTGCCTGTTTTACCAAAAGAACCATACCTTAATATCAACATCATAATTCAAAGGTAAAAACCAAACATTAGCAATCAATATGATATAACTTAATCCACCATCATGAGCACTTATTGGATGACAAATAAAAGTAAATCAAGCAATTAAACAAATGTAAAAATATGAACAATGGTGTAAAACAAAAATAAGAAAAGTTGGAAAAATGTGTACAACAAAAAATTTGTGAAACAAAAATGTGTAAAAAAAAATTCAAAAAGAACTAAGGGCCTAGAATGGTTAGCATAGGTAGCCATCTCCCCCACGACTAAGTTGGAAGGAGGAGACCTGAAATAGTGAGCAAGGTTGTTCATCAAGAGAGGTAGCATGTGTACTGGTTGTCCTAAGCTCCTAGAAAGGTTTGGTTTGTTGCACATTGACCAAAAGTTTCTTATTAGAGCTCTCAGGTTTGCATATTGTCATGGCCCTTGAAGGAAAAGTTGCATAAATAATATAAGGTCCTTCCCACAAGGTTTGAAATTTAGTACGTTGTGGCACATGTGTGGGATTCTAGTAGAGAACCTTATCTCCTGGCTGATATTTAACTTTCCTAATTCTTAGGCATGACATTATTTATTGAAGGCCTTGTGCAATCCATTAGATGACAGGGTAGCTGATCAATTTTCATCTAGCAAGTTAAGGGTTACTAATCATTGTTTCTATGCTAGATTAAGGTCAAGGTTGAGGTCACATTCTGTGGATAGTGTACGAAGCTTAGTTTGAATGGGAAGTGTTGGTAATTTACTGTACACCAACTCATAGGGAGAGTAGCCTGTAGGGAGCTTTCATGTGGAGCGGTATGCCCAAAGAACATCGTTCAGTTTAGTGCTCTAGTCTTGCCTAAACTTGCTGATGGTTATTGTCAATATCTTCGTAATCTCCTTGTTGGTGACTTCTGCTTGACCATTCGCTTGGGGTGGTATGGTGTAGTCAATTTATGCTCAACCTTTAAGCGTTGCATTAATTTCTGAAAAGTTGCACCTATGAAGTGTGTACCATTGTCTAAAATAAGTGCATGCGGCATACCAAACCTATTTATGATATGTTGTTGAACAAATCGTGCAGCTATAGATGATGTCCAATCTTTAACAACAGCTGCTTCGGCCCATTTTGTTAGGTAATCAACGGCAACAATAATATAAGCTTTTCCATTGGACATTGGTGTAATCGACCCCATAAAATTAATTCCCCAAATGTCGAAGGGCTCTAACAGTTGAATCCATCATTGCAGACCCTCCATTCTAGCAGTCATTCCCCCATCACATTGACAGCACTCACAAGATTGGACAAAATGATGGACGTCCCGAAATAATGTAGGCCAATAATATCCTGCAAGTAGGATCTTGATGGTCGTTCGTCTCCCAGCATAATCACCCCCACAAGGACCCTCATGAGTGTCTTGGAGAACTCGTAGTTGATCTATATTGGGAACATACCATCGAAGCAAGCCATCGGGACACACTTTGTAAAGTTGCCCATTTATCTCCATAAAGTACTTGGCTTGGTGAAGAAACTGTTGTTTCTTCTTAAGGTTTAACTCTTGGGGTGTTTGTTGGGTGAGGAGATAGGTAAGAATGCTACTGTACCAGTTTGTCTCCATGGGTGATTGATTATTCACTACACCAACAAAGAGAAATTCATTAGGGAAATGATCAAAAATTGGATACTCATCCTTTTTTTTGTCCCATCGTAACTGAGATAAATGATCAACAACTACATTCTCGATGCCCTTGCGATCGATCATCGTTAAATCTAACTCTTGTAAGATTACAAGCCATCGTATGATACGAGGGCTTACCATTGGCTTATTCATGAGGAGTCGGATTACACTATGATCTGTATGTATATATACTTTATATCCCAATACATAGTGTCTAAGATTTTCTAGTGCAAACACTACAACCATTAATTCTTTCTCTGTGGTAGTGTAGTTAAATTGTGCACTAGTGATACTTCTACTTGCACAGTGGATGTAATAAGGATGCTTCTGGTCATCTAACTGTGTAAGTATAGCTCCTAAAGCATAGTTGGATGTGTTATCCATGATATGAAATGGTTTGGACCAGTCAGGAGCTTGTAGAATGGATGTTTCTACTAGCTTTTTTTTTAGAGTTTGGAAAGCTAATTTGCATTCCCTAGTCCACTCAAAAGGTACGTCCTTTTTTGTTAATTTGACCAATGGTTTGGCAACCTTTGAAAAGTTCTCAATAAATCTCCTATAGTAGCCAATATGTCCAAGGAATGATCGAATATCTTTGATAGTTTCCAGTTGATGGGTAATGCCTTGGATAATTTTGATTTTCTCGAGGTCTACCTCTATCCCTGTGTGTGAGATTTTGTGCCCTAGTATTACGCCTTCTTGGATCATCAAATGGCTTTTCTGCCAATTGAGCCTCAAATTGGTTTCTACACATCTTTTTAACACTTGCTCCAACCGGTCCAAGGCTTGATCAAAGTTTGCTCCATAAGTGGAGAAGTCATCCATAAAGACCTCCATGACATTTCCTATCTGCTATTGGAATATGCTTAGAACTAGTCATTGAAATGTTGCAGGGGCATTGAACAAGCCAAATGACATATGTTTATATGCGAACGTTCCCCAAGGATTGGTGAACGTAGTCTTGGCTTGGTCTTTTGGGGCTATTTGTATTTGGTTATATCTGCTATATCCATCCAGAAAACTGTAATAACAATGCCCTGCAATGGTGTCTAAGACTTGGTCAACAAATGGCAATGGAAAGTGATCTTTGAATGTTGCCATATTTAGTAGCTTGAAATCTATGCACACTCTCCATTTGCCTTCCTTTTCAGGCACAATAACTAAGGGGCTAACCCATTCGCTATCAACAATGGGGTATATGAACTCAGCCTTGAGAAGCTATTCAATTTCTTCCTTAACTACTTGCTTCAGCTTAGGGTTCAATTGGCTCTACGATTGTCTTCGAGGCTTCATGGATGGGTCAGTGTAAATTCTATTTTAGCATATCATAGGATCTATTCCAGTTAATTCGGGATATGACCAAGTGAAGGATTTTGACTATTTATTTATTACCTTTAGTAGTTCTTCTTTCTGTTGAGGAGCAAACTTAGCATTGATAATTACCGGTTTTCCATTTTAAGGAACGTGTATTCCATACTGGTGGGCAAGGGTTTCAGCTCGAGGGGCTCCTACTTAAATTTCTTAGGGATTTCCAACTTCCTCTAGTTGATATTTTAAAGGTTAAGACTTGGAAGTTGGCAGTGTACTTGCTCTAATGCGTCTATGCTATCGATGTAAGCACAAGTCAAACCCTCAGTTGGTTCCATGCATATGAGTGAACTGCTTTCTTGATCAGCTTTCAGCCACTGGGTGTCTTCCTGTCATGTGGCTAGTGCATACAAGCATCTTTGTATGTTAATCACTTGTGCATACTGATTGCATGCAGGAAATGCTAAAATTTGCACAAACCATGACCTCTGCATGCAATTACACCTTGTGTCACTGTATGCGATGCATGAAACTTTCTTCTTCTCGATCTTTTTGAATGTATTTTTCTTTGATATTTCTAGGGAAAGATTGTGGATTCCTAGGCATGTGTCTATGGTGCTGAGCCATGCTCTTCCCATTATGATTGGGAAGTCCCCCTTATCGTTGTTTACTTGAATCACTAGGAAGTCACTTGGGTACGACCACCCATAAATAGTGGTAACAATGTCTTCTGCCAGTCCCAATGGGATAGTGATGGACTGGTTGGCCAACTCTAGACAGATGTTGCTCTTATTCAATGGAGGCTAGTTCTAGGCCTTGTGCATTTCTTTAGAAATCAAGTTGACACTAGAACCTAAATCCAAAAGAGCCTTGCATGGTGCATTTCCAGTGATTTGTAAGTATATCAGAGGACTTCTAGGATTAGAGAATTTCCTAGGAAGGTGGCTAGCTTTGATCCAATCAGTGACAACATGTGTTAGCATGCTCATATATGCTGAGTGCAGTGATTGGGTTGAAGGGGGCTTCAGAGTTTTAATTGATATTGAGGCATCTAAGGAATCAGCTGCTTGTGATTGCAAGGGCTTGGTTGTACTGTTGGTTCTAAAGAAATCTTTTCTTCATGTGGTTGTTGGAACCAATAGTAGGTTGAGAGTCAACAGCCCTCGTGGCATTACGTTGCTGCGGCTGGGTATGGATTTCACCTTGCATCGCGGGAGTAGGTGGTAGTGGAGCTATTGGTGAAAGAGATGTGACCGGATGAAAAGGATGATATGCTTGTAGAATATTGCCTCTAGAAGAGGGAGTCCCATAATACTCGTGGGCTTGCTAGTGAGGTTGAGGAGTGACATGACCAGTAGAGTCATGTGGGGAGATTGGCTACTGCACGTAATATCCATATAGGTCAGGTTGTTGGTAAGGATACTATTGCTTTGGTGGTGGCATTCCCCATGATTGTGGGTGCTACCACTATTGATATTGCTCAATAGGATGTGGTGGAGTTTCACTAGGATAATATGTTAAGGGTTGGTGGAACTAACTTGGGTTACCTTGAGGATAAGGTAACCTTTGGGGTATTTGTCTTTTGTTTAATCATGGGTTGAGTGCATGTAGCCCAGACTCCTGCAGATGTGAGATTACAGGGCAACATCCCTTAGGATGGTCATATTGACATATCTCACATCCACTATCATTGTATATTTCCAAATCCACAACCTCTTTAATGATGGAAACTTTGCCCTTACCCTTGCTACGTGCATGTTTAACCTCTTTCTTTTTTCTTTTCTCAGTACCTTTCTCTCTAGACTNTAGTAACCATGGCTAGAACAACGATGTAACAGTGCATAGTATTAGCCCATGGCAGCATCCAAGGGTTCATGTCCTCCTTGTTTCTAGCCTGGGATTTGCTTTCGTAGGTTGGACACTTGGGAGTACATTTTGTTCTTATCGTTGAATAATTCTAACATAATACTCCATCTATGAATAGATTCCAGTTGTAAGAACCGGTACCAGATTTTCACTTCTTTAACTAGTGTCCGCAGGAATAACTTAAGTTTTTTCCATTCATTCTCTATGTTTTGTAAGGCACATGTGTCATGGAATGCTTGTAAATAATTTTGAGGATCAGCATTGTATCCCCCTTTAAATCGTGGGATGTTATTCATATCTAATCTCTTGATTCTTCTATCTTTCTAATGCCTTGTTGGAATTCTAACAGCCTTAGTTATGTCCAACATACTTTGAGTAGCAAGGAGGGGTTCATCATGATCGTCTCATCTATGGCATCTATGATGCCTACATTATTCCCTACTCTCCCTTCTTCTATGTTGTAACTCTCTAGAGTGCCCTCATTCCCTTTCCTGGCTGTTTTGTCTATGACTTCCACTTTGCCTACCTTTATCCCCATGGTCTTTTTCTTTATGACCATGTCCGAATATTGAAGGAAAGGGTGAAGGAGATAATGAAGGTGAAGAAGAAGGAGAACCATCACCATGATAGTGTATGCTACCTTCTCTTCTACGGTCTCAACCTTGATCACGATTGTGATCAAAATGTCCACCTTTATCATGAGTTCGTGTCCGTTTTTTAGACCCTTTGTACTTGTGGGTATCAAAACATAGGTTATGAACAGTGGAATGAAGGTTCTGATACATAACCCATTAGCCAAAGTCAAGGGGAGGAACATCATTGTGTGGGCAACTGCCTGAGGTAGGTTCACCACCCTCATTTTCGCTTAAGACATGTGAGGCATCTTGGGAACACTTACCCTTCAAAGACTTATGATGTCTCTCCTATTGCAAGTTCCTTTGACATTGTGACTTTGTGGGATGGTATTCTAAGTGACTAATTTAACTTAACTACTCATTAACTAAGTTCTAACTAATCCTAACACCAACATTCATTCCCACTTGCTGTACACATCCTGAACCAGTGAAACACTACTGGGATTACCAAACGCTAATTGTTATTGGGTTACCAAGCATTACACGCATGCTCGAAATGGTCGTGCTTGTGTAATTTAACGATTTGCTTAATTGATCAAAATGAATTGCTGTGCTAATAACAGAAATGTAAAGTTCATAAAATAAAATAAAATAAAATAAATGCATAAGAAAATAAAATAAGAGAAATAAGTAAGAAAACAAATCTCAAGAGTTGTAAGGATGAATCAAAGAGCTCGTCTTTATTGCCAACACAATGGTGTGCTCAGGTACATTAATGCTTGAATAAAGATCCATCCACACTTTGACCTCCTGCTGCAAGCACTTGGAAAATACTCTAACTTTCAAATAGACTACAAGAGTTTCACTACTTGACTGCTAAAAGACTTCTTCCAATTGTGCACCCGGGCACTGTATTTATAGACTTGGGAGCAACTACTTTAATAATTAGAGTAATTGATCTAATAATTAGAATAACTGCTAAAGTAACCACTAGAGTAACCACTCTAATAATTAGAATAACTACTAGAGTAACTGCTAGAGTAACCATTCTAATAATTAGAGTAATTGCTAGAGTAACCGCTCTCATCAACCATCATATGATGTCTTTTGTCAAATTGTGAAGAATGGTGGAAAAACATATACTGTGATAGAATTGTGTGCAAAATTCTTAGAAAGAAGCTTAGATGAATGCATATGTCTCAAACCTAGGAGTCTCCTCCTAGGTGATGACGGTAAAGATGGAAAATAATTAAAAGAGATAATGAACATTATAGTATTGTCACATTTTTAAAAAGAAGAGTAGTCATGACATTGATCATTACTATGACAATCCAAATAATCTGAAAGGTAAAGTCATAAAAAAATGGGAGACCAATAAATTTGTTAAAATATGACCAAGAAACTTAATAAAAAGAATGAAAATATTTTGAGTCTAAGGTCTAGCCAATGTTATGATGGAGGAGGTACAAAACTAGGACTAGACACATGACATGATCAACGTAGAGGAATACAATTATACAAATATATAGATCATGACTATAATACAATACAAGCCATCTTCTTGACAAGTGCTAGGGGATGATGAAAGAGAGAAGAAGCCTTCTAATGTGCATGCTTGATATGGATAGAAGCATGAAGAGATGGGTGTGAACATGTGAAATCTCTAAAGATGGACCTTAATGTTTGTTATGCTTGCTCAGAGCTATCGATTTTGTTCATGCATTAGTCCTTGCTCTCGCAAAAGTGCCTGCCATCATTCCTTAGCATCCTCTTGGAACTGCTCATGATTCCCCCTTACATGCGAGAGCTTGTACCAGGCCACATTCAACTTGATTATCACTCGATGAAGTTTCTTCTCTTGCTCTATGCATGATCAACTTGCACAACTCTAAACCACATAAAGATATCTCCTTCATTTCGTCTGCATGTTCTCTTTTGCCTTCTTGAGTCTTCTCTTAAGGACTATGAGAACTACTTCGTGGAGGAGGATGTACATATTCTCCAATAGGTCCATCTTCTCATGCAAGGTTGGCTTGCTTATAACCATTTAGTAAATTTTGGCATGCAAAGTGTTGAATTTCTTCTTCACCTTACATGTCTCTAGTTACTTATTAATTGAGTAGTTACAAGTTTGTGCAGTATGTATACCTTGACATCCTAGGTTGCATACTCGATTAAGTAGATCTTTCAGAGTTCATTAGTTTCCTTAGTAGTCTTGTCTATTAGCTTCTATTACAAGTTCCAACATTCTTTCTTGGTATGAATGTATTTGTCCCAAAACTAGGCCATGTTTTAACTTTCATCATCCAACCTTTGTACTTGCTAGGAAAGGGAGAGTACTTGCTTCTCTTTCTCTTGGCTCATATTCTTCCATTCTTGGGACAAATGTTTTATCATTTTGATTTGTCACTATAAGCCATCTTTCATAAGCAAGGATTCTTCACCAACTTGGTGTGCTTGAAATAACTCAACTTACAAGCATTTAATATGCACCTCTAGAGTGATCATGGAAGGTGTTGGTACTAATGATATAATGTTTTCTAGTTGTTCTTGTAGTTGTCGCACCTTTTCTTGACTTATCCATAGTTTCCTTAGATAAAAGGTTCTATTAACATCTACAATTTCTAACTCAGCCCATATCTTAATTAGTTTAGTTCTTACAATATTATCAATATTTTTCAATAGCAAATTGATCTTTTGCTCTTCTTCTATCCAGCAGCTAGTGCTAGGTTGATCAGTGGGTACCTAAAGGACTTATATTGAATGCTAAACATTATGCATATTGCACCTTGATTAGTATGAAGAGGAGATACTTCATGAAGGAACATGGACCTAATATTGAATAGGGGCATCATGATGAACCATGGGTAGATTATCTAGCAAGGGAGAAAGATAGAAGAGATACTTTCTTATAGTCTCAGCATCCATGATGGCTCCCATCATGTTTCAAAAGTTATTGTCAAGGTCCAGTGAATCCTCAATATGAATTATGTCAACTTGTCCCTCACTTTCAACGTGCCTAATGGATCAAAACTACTACTAAGAAGAGGTTCTTAGCTTTTCTTAATGCTAAAACTAGAAGGTTAGGAAATGGATTCGGTAGGTTATCACATCTATGTATGTCGAGAAACTTGAGGCACAAATGGTGCCCTTGTTTGGTGTGGGTAGAGCTGATCTAAATAATAAATGCAAGATACCTCCATGGAAGGTATCTCATCCTCTAAATCAGGTATTACTGTAATGATCTTTTAGCATTGCCTTGGGGCCACCACCATTATGTTCTTCCAATTTGTCATTTCTACAATTGTGGGATGTCTTCCCACATGATTGACTATGCCTGTCAATTCGTAGAGTTTTTTGATTAACCCCAAAAAAGCATAGACCTCCTTCTTGTCATGGGCCATATCTTCAATCTTCTAGATCAATGCCTTGTAGAGAAAATAATGGATGTTGATGGTACATGATGAGTTTTAGTTTATTGCATTGATTGGGCCTCGTTGATTAGGCCTTGTCAATGAGGCCTTGTCGACGTAGTCTATTGCGTCGATGCAGCCCCATTGACGTAGGGGTCTATCTTGGTCTATAAATACATGCTCAACAACCACATTTATGGAATCAATTTTCAAAGTAGCAGCGGAGCTCTTGTAATTTGTCTATTTGAAAGTTAGAATATTTTCCCTGAGTGCCCATAGCAGGAGTCATTGAGTGTACGGATCTTTATTCGAGCATTGTTGTACCTGAGCACAATAGTGTGTGCAGAAATAAAGATGAATTTCTTGATAAACTTTACAACATTTTGGATAGCTTAAATATTTCATTTATGCATTTAATGTTTTCTCATAATTAAGCTAATGAAGTAAGTAAGTAAGATAATATAGATAGATAAAACACATAAATATGACCACTTGAAGCACAAGACATATTCACTTGGTAATCCCAACAACGTTATTGCTTGGTACACCCAGTAGCGTAGCGCTTGGTAACCTAGCAGTGGATACATGGGTTCAAAATGTGTGCAGAAAGTGGGACTAGATGCTTATGTTAGGACTACTTAGATACTGGTTAATTAGTTAAATTAAATTAGTTAATCCAATTACTTTATCTCTTTTTAAATACCAAAATCATAAAATATAAAATGATAAAAATAAAATGCCTCAATTACACTTAACCATACTAGTGTACGTCACAAGGCAATGAATGACAATAAAATAAATTGAGAAGACAATGAATGACCTTAAGGCAAGGTTCACTTCCTAGAAGACTAATGCGCTAGAAACTATAAAGTCTACAAAATTTGACCAAATTGCGTGTGGACACTTTGTGATTCATATGGTTGGATGTAAGGGTACCTCATTGCTCATCATTGGTGCTATTGCCAGGAACTTTGTTTGTTAAACATGTGCTATCTAGGATTAGTGAATATTATTAATATCGTTGGATGAACTCAAGGTCAACATCACTCTCAAATGACATATAACTACTAAGCACATTGATAATTCTATTTATTTCTCAAAATGTCTTCTTTTCACAGGCATGAAGATGTTAAACCTCTGGTCCCATAACAGTGCAAAGTGGCATATACTTATCTAGATGAGTATGGACCGGACTTCACCTTCATCCTACATCAAGATGAATAGCTATGATGGCGTGATATGGAGGGCAACATCATCTTACCCCTTGATCAATCTGTACCTGAGATGTTGTTTCAAAATCTTAAGAAGTTGGACATTCTAAATCTTTAAAAGGAATATGTTGTGAATGGTTATGACACTTGGGACTACTGTCCCACTGAAACACAATGCAAGCGAGATTGACATCAGGAGAAGCACCATGAGGCTACGAAGGGGAAACATTTCACTAATCCCTTGTTCCTACTAGATCAAGATGATAATGAGGATTCTCCATTTGAAGGTTCTCAACATGAAGATTCTCCATCCCCTATTGTTAGTAATGAGGGTGTGACCCTGAACTTGCAATCAACTATTCATAAAATAGGTTAAAAAAAAAGT
This sequence comes from Gnetum montanum, assembly GCA_015680685.1. Taxonomy (NCBI): domain Eukaryota; kingdom Viridiplantae; phylum Streptophyta; class Gnetopsida; order Gnetales; family Gnetaceae; genus Gnetum; species Gnetum montanum. The sequence goes on from MNCI01006175.1 coordinate 980,912, forward strand.
GACAGTCAAGGTAGGAACTCAGGTAAACATCAAAATAGAAAGGGATCTAAGGATGGAGGTTGTAATGAGTGAAAAAGTGATGGTAGACACTGCGGTGGCAATGGTGGTCCACCTTCCTCTCCATCCTCTTCATTTGATTCCAAACATTCCTCTTCATCTACTGGTTCTCATAAAAGCTACTATCGAAATAATTGTGATGAAGGTGACCAACAAGACAACAATGACCATCAAGGCCATTAAGAATGCAGAGGTGATAGAAACCATCATCGACACAATCATGATGATGAACCTCTATTGGTGACTAGAAGTATGCTTAACATTGTAGAGGTAGTTAGAATTCTAATTAGGCATATGAAAGATAGTCGAATCAAGTGCTTAGACATGAATAATATTCCACAATTTGAAGAGGGACACAATTCTGATTCATAGAATCATCTACAAGCTTTCCACAATGCTTNTCACCTTCATCCTACATCAAGATGAATAGCTATGATGGCGTGATATGGAGGGCAACATCATCTTACCCCTTGATCAATCTGTACCTGAGATGTTGTTTCAAAATCTTAAGAAGTTGGACATTCTAAATCTTTAAAAGGAATATGTTGTGAATGGTTATGACACTTGGGACTACTGTCCCACTGAAACACAATGCAAGCGAGATTGACATCAGGAGAAGCACCATGAGGCTACGAAGGGGAAACATTTCACTAATCCCTTGTTCCTACTAGATCAAGATGATAATGAGGATTCTCCATTTGAAGGTTCTCAACATGAAGATTCTCCATCCCCTATTGTTAGTAATGAGGGTGTGACCCTGAACTTGCAATCAACTATTCATAAACTAGGTGAAAAAAAAAGTGACAGTCAAGGTAGGAACTCAGGTAAACATCACAATAGAAAGGGATCTAAGGAACTCAGGTAAACATCAAAATAGAAAGGGATCTAAGGATGGAGGTTGTAATGAGTGAAAAAGTGGTGGTAGACACTGCGGTGGCAATGGTGGTCCACCTTCCTCTCCATCCTCTTCATTTGATTCCAAACATTCCTCTTCATCTACTGGTTCTCATAAAAGCTACTATCGAAATAATTGTGATGAAGGTGACCAACAAGACAACAATGACCATCAAGGCCATTAAGAATGCAGAGGTGATAGAAACCATCATCGACACAATCATGATGATGAACCTCTATTGGTGACTAGAAGTATGCTTAACATTGTAGAGGTAGTTAGAATTCTAATTAGGCATATGAAAGATAGTCGAATCAAGTGCTTAGACATGAATAATATTCCACAATTTGAAGAGGGACACAATTCTGATTCATAGAATCATCTACAAGCTTTCCACAATGCTTATGCCTTATAGAACATTGAAAATGATGAGCAAAAACTCAAGCTTTTCCCCAAGAAACTCATTAAGGAAGCTGAGAGTTAGTACTAGTTCTTGGAACCGAAATCCATTTGCCAATGGAGTACCATGTTAGAGCTGTTTAATGACAAATACAAGACATACTCCAAAGTGTTTAATTTGAGAAGGAAAATCCAAGGCTAGAAATAAGGAACACATGAACCCTTGGATGCTAATATGGATAGATATTATTCACTCTTACACTATTGCCCTAGCCATGATTATTCTCAAAGGGAACAACTTTGCCATATCATAGATGGGCTTAGAGTAGAAACTAGAAGAACTCTTGGGGTGTATGCCCAAGGAAGACTGTCTGAACTAAGAGCTTATTAGATCCAAATGTTGATAAAGTAGGTAGAAAAAGAAGAAGGTGAGTTATGAAAGAGGGAAAGTGGAGAAGAGTATAATAGGGATCCTTCCATTAGGAAATAGGAGGTCCAATTTTGTGATGAAGAGGAGTCACAACTTGATGAAGTGGTGAATAGGAAAACCTTGCCCATTTAAAAATCTATTTTTGATATTTTGGCAAAGGTTGATAAATCATGGGACTATTTGGATGAAAAATTACAAACTACTATGAAGATTGATGAAGAACCTAAAGAACAAAATAGTGCTCATAACTGCAAGAGGTAAAAAGAAGCTAAACATTCCTACCAAAGAGATAAGGGCAAAGTTGCTACCATAGAGGAAGTTGTGGAAACTGACTTTGATGATGAAACTAGATGTGACATATGTCAATATGAACATCAAAAGGGGTGTTGACCTATTGTGTCAAACTTACAAAAGTCTGGGATGTACACATTGAATCCTTGACTAGCATGTAGGCAAGCACCCAGATGATTACCTTATCCTCAAGGAAATCCACAATAGTTCCACCAGCAACAATAGACTTATTACCCAAGTGGAGCTCCACTAAGATCATATGAACAATACCAACAATGGCACCAACCATAATCATGGGGAATGCCATCGCCAAGGTAGCAGTATCCTTTCAGGCAACCAAATCCATACGGGTACTATGTTCAACAACCCATCTCCCCAAGAAGTTCTGTAAGTCATGCCTCATTTTAGCATCACTATTACCCTTCGGAGTACCATCAAACACATTCACCATCTACTCTAGGAGAAAAACCATATCCATACCACCCTCTACATCCATTTGCACACACACTTTTTCTCTCAACCCAGTTACCTCCTACTCCATCCATGTAGGGTGAGATTCCTTCATAGTTACAGCAACGAAATGCTATGAGGGTTGTACATTCACAACCAACTTTCCAGCTGAGTGGTTCAAACAATCAATTCAAAAAATGACCCTTCTTTTGATCCAATAGTCCTTTCCAACCCTCACAACCTAGTACGATCGATTGATTTGCATCTCCAGTACCCTCATACTTTGCATAAAATACCCTCAAGTGCCCTTCAAACCAAACACCACCTTGGATCTGCACTGTAATGTTAACTCATGCTATTTTTGATTGGATCAAGGTTGGTAGTATTCCTAGGAAAAGATCTAATCTAGGAATTCCTCTCATTTACCTATAGATCACTGGACATGAGCCATGTAAGGATCTTCTTGATTTTGGTTTCAGTGCCAACCTCATCTCTCATGACATGTACAAGGCCTGGAACCTACCACCTCTCAAGAAGAGCAACATTTGTTTAGAATTGGCAAATCAATCAATCACTATTCCTTTGGGATTAGTGAAAGACATTATGACCACAATAAGTGGGTGGTCCTACCCTACCAATTTTTTGGTGATTAGGGTTAAAAACTGCAAAAGTAACTTCCCCATCATTATGGGAAGGGCTTGGTTAAGCATGATTGATGCATGTATGGGCATAAGGGACATATCCTTGGAAATATCCAAGGAAAAATAAATTTGGAAAGTTAGAGAAGAAGCATATTCCATGCATCATGTACAACGATAATGGGTGCCATTATGTGCAAAATATTTGATCCATCAAAAGTACATACATCAAAGCATGTAATCAGTGTACACAAGAAACAAATATTCTAAGGTGTCTGTACACAACAACCACAAAACAGGAGGGCACCTAGTGGTTGATAGATGACTTAGATAATAGCACATTATGCATGGAACCAACTGAGAACTTAACATGTGCTTATGTTAAAAGCATGGATGAACTTGAGCAAGTTCATCACTGACTCTCTAATTATGAAGATGATGATACCTATTGGGGAGAGTTGGAAATTCCTGATAACTTTAAGTAGGAGCCCCTAGAACTAAAAACCCTATTAGCTAACATGAAATATACATCTTTAAACAATGGTAAATTGGTCATAATTAATGCCAAACTAACTCTTGAACAAAAAGAAAAGCTGTTAAAGATGGTTAATAAATGGCCAACAACCTTTGCTTGGTCATATTCTGAGCTGATAGGAATTGATCCAAGGATATGCAAACATCACATTTACACCAACCCAGCCATGAAGCTAAAAAGACAATTGTAGAGGTGGCTAAACCCTAAATTGAAGTAGATTATCAACGAGGAAATAGAACAACTCCTCAAGGAAAGGTTCATCTATCCCATCATGGATAGTGAGTGGGTTGGCCCACTCATAATTGTGCCAAAGAAAGATGGCAAGTGGTGGGTCTGTATCGATTTTAGGCTATTGAACATGACAATATTTAAAGATCATTTTCCATTGCCATTTGTGGACCAAGTTTTTAACACTATCTCCAAGCCTTGCTATTATAGCTTTTTGGATGGTTATAGTGGCTATAACCAAATCCAAATTGTGCCAGAAGATCAGGCCAAGACAACATTCACGAGTCCTTAGGGACTTTTACATATTGTAAGATGCCATTCAGTCTATGAAATACCCCTACAACATTTCAACACCTAGTCCTTAGTGTTTTCCAATAGCAGATTGGTAGTGGTGTCGAAGTCTTCATGGATGAATTCTCCACCTATGGAGCTACATTTGAGCAAGCCTTGGATTGCCTTGAGTAAGTACTAAAGAGATGTGTTGAAATAAATCTATGGCTCAACTGGAAAAAAAGTCACCTTATGGTCTAAGAAGGCATTGTGTTGGGACATCAAATTTCATAAGAAGGGATTAAGCTAGACCTAGAAAAGATAAGTGTTAGCCAAGAAATTACACATCAATTAGAGACAACCAAAGATATTAGATCGTTCCTTGGACACACATGCTACTACTAGTGATTCATAGAGAATTTCTCTAAGATCACAAAACCATTGGTAGAGCTTACAAAGAAAGATGCAAGGTTTTCAACAATTTAACAAGAAACTCATAGAAACACCAACTCTACAAACACTAGATTGGTTCGACCATTCCACATCATGATAGATGCATCTAACTATGCCCTAGGAGTAGTGCTCATGTAGTTGAATGATAAGAAACGTCCATACTACATCCACTGTGCAAGTTGAAACATTATGGGAGCATAATTAAATTATACCACTATGGAGAAAGAATTAATGGTAGTGGTGTATGCTCTTGAAAAATTAGGCACTATGTGCTTAGCCACAAAGTATTTGTGTACATAGACCATAGTGCAAACGAGTTCCTCATGAACAAGTGAGTGGTGAGCCCTCGTATCATACGGTGGCTCATGATCTTGCAGGAATTCGATCTCACAATGGTAGATTAAAAAGGGACCAAGAATGTGGTCATTGACTACCTATCTTGATTAAGATGGGATAATAAAGAGGAGGAAATCCCACTCTTTGATTAGTTTCTAGACAAACTTCTCTTTATAGGAGCAATAAATGACCAAGTACCCATAGAAACAAAATGGTATGATGACATCCTCACTTACCTTCTCACGTAGGAGATGCCACAAGATCTTGACTTTAGAAAGAAGTAGCAATTTCTTCATTGGGCCAAATACTTCATGGAAATCAATGAACACCTACAAGTTGTGCACCAATGGCCTAATTCATTGGTATGTCCTTGATGAAGATCAACTGCATGTTCTCTAAGATGCTCATGAAGGGCCTTGCAGAGGCCACTATGCAGGAAGACGCATGGCCATAAAAATCTTGATGGTAGGATACTATTGGCCTACAATCTTCAGGGATGCTCACTAGTTTGTTCGATCTTGTGAATGTTGTCAATGAGATGGTGGGATGACTGCTCGAATGGTAGGTCCTCAACAGTGGATACAACGACTAGAGCCTTTTGACATATGGGACGTTGATTTCATGGGTCCCATTACACCCATGCCTAATGGAAAGGTGTCTATCATTATAGTAGTGAACTATTGCACAAAATGAGTAGAAGCAAAAGCCATTACTGATTATACATCATCCACTATAACTAGATTTATACAACAAAATGTTGTAAATAGGTTTGGGGTGCCATGTACACTAATTTTTGACAATGGAAATCATTTCATAGGTGCCACTTTTAGAAAGTTGATGCAATGCTTGGGGGTTGAACATAAATTAACAACACCCTACCACCACCAAGGCAACCATCAAGCAGAGGTAACTAACTGGGATATCACAAAGATCTTAATAAGAACCATAAGCAAATATAGGAGAGATTAGAACACCAAACTCAATGATGCCCTTTAGGTGTATTTCTCAACATGGAAACTCTCTATTGGCTATTCTCCCTACAAGTTAGTGTATGAAAAACTTTCAACACCTAATTCAGTCTGAGCTCTGTACACTCTTAATAGCCTGTGATATGGATCTTGACCTAAGTCTAGCACAAAAAGAAAGATTAATCAACCTAAATGTGCTAGATGAAAATTGATTGGTGGCCCTATCTTTGAATGAGGTGTAGAAGGCATTCAACAAGTAGTGTCATGACCTCAAAATATGGAAAGTAACATTTCAAATAGGAGATAAGATTCTCTACTAGAATCCCACACATGTACCCCGTAAGACAAAAGTCCAAACATTGTGGAAGGGACGTTATATAATTGATCAAACCTTTTCCTCTAGGGTCATGCTAATCTATAGACTTGAAAGCGCAAATAAAAATTAGTTGGTCAACATCCAACAAGTGAAACCTTTTCTAAAGCTAAGACAAACTAATGCAACTACCACCTTGACAGATGGACAACCACGTTCCATTTTTTGGATCTCCTCCTTCCAAATCAGTTATGGGGGAGATGGCCATCTGTGCTAATGATCCATATGGCTTCTTATTTTTTCTACTTTTTGTTTTCCATGTTTTTGATTTTACAAGTTATTTATTTTACAGATTTTTGATTTCCAAAATTTTCCCAATTTTGCACCATTGTTAGTACCTTTGAATCTTCTTGATTATTTTACACTTTCCCATATATTTTACTTTGTTTTGTTTTGTTTTTTTGAAGTGTGATTTTTTGTTATTTTTGCTAATAAAAGTGCTTTATTACCACAAGACACAGTGGCACTATTGCTGTTTACTAATGATGGTTTGTGCTTAATGTTGTGATTATTGATGTCTAGTTCCTATTTTTGAATTTTAATATCTAATGACTATGACATGGTTTATTTTTCATAGAACAGTTGTGAGTCCACATCATTCGCCCATTCAATAAACTATATGATTTTTCTTGTTCTAGGAGTTTGAGGTTTCTTTTATTAAAGAAACTTTTAATTAATTGGTGACCTTGGTAGTTCCAAAATTGGGAAAGATTCAAAGGTTTATAGAGGATATGACTTTAAGGGGCCTCAATACTCCTTATACTCTTCTACTTACTTGAGTGCTTGGGTGTTTTTCTTTGAACTTCTTACCATTCCATTCCAACCACTCACAGGAAGTCAAATAAAGTCTTTGCATGGTGTGGTTCTTATTCAAAAAAAAAAAAAAAAGCAAAAAAGAAAGAAAGAAAGAAAGAAAGAAAGAAAAAGAGATAAGAGAAAAAACACACAAAAAAACATGATGGGAATTTAAAGCACACCCCTTAGACAAATAAATGGGCTACAAGCACTAGTTATGGGACTAGAAAGAAATGCACCCATGCTTGAAGGTCCCCTCTAACTAAGGCCCTCTCTCTCCCACTTTCTAATTCTCTTTTCTTCTTTTTTTGAAATGACGATTGTTTTATGGGAGCACTCTTGTGTCTTGGGTGAGTAGATTGATCTTGGAGTGGCAATGCGAAGTCACTGAAAGAGGTTGTTTTTGATTTGGACTAAGGATGGATCTTTTTAGGTCATTTTAAACACATATCCCACAAGGGAATTCTTACAACCTCAATTCAAGATTCCATCCCACCTTCTAAGTCATCCATTTATGCTGCCATAACTCACCTCATTTCCAGTTTCTATGTTATGCTTGATGTCTTAGTTTAACATGTTGGAATTCTTGGATAGATTCTTTTTGGTTGGTCCTTAACTTTTCATGATCATTAATTAACTGTGGGGCCCATGGACTCCTTAGTTGGGGTTATGCAAGGGCAACAAGGACATGAGCCTACTATGGGAAGGACCGACTTACATATCTCTTAGTTTGATTAGTTAAGTCCCTTACCTTCAACATTGTTACAATCCTATCTTTTACATGTTCCATTATCCAAACCACTCTATGCTCCTTGACCTCTCATTTTCAATTCCATTTTTACCATTTTTCCTAATTTTCTTAATTTTTGGGACTGCAACATCCTCTTGTAACATTTTTGTCATGTTCATAGCTATTTGGGCTTCCATTTGATCCTAATTTCATTCAAAATCTCTTTGTAATTTTTAAGTTTTGACCAAGTTAATGAAAGTCAATGGTGGTCAACAGTTGCATTGATAAGTCCCTATTGATGCAACAGATTGCATCAACTGGGCCTTGTTAGCGAGGCCTCATCGACATAATGCAAAAATAGTATAAATACTATTAAACACTTTGGATTTCTTCACACGTGGTCCATAATGCCCAAGGATTTTTTGTAATTTTCAGAGCCCAAAACCTTCCCAAGCTTATAACTCTTGCATTGTTTATCTGAATCATCCCATTTTTTGACCTTGCAATTACTGGAGGTAAGCTCTTAGTTATGGGGGTAGCAAACCCCAAGGTTTTGACAAAAATTGTTTGAAATTTTTTTTCCTAACTCCCCTAAAGGCTTAAGATGTAAAATGCTATTAAATCATTCATTTTTGAGAATTTAACCCTTCCAAAAACTTTGGTAAATTAAAGATTAAATTAATAATTAAATATTAAATCCATCTAGCCATAATCACACCCTAGCCAAATGTAACTTTCCTATGAGACAAGGTATTCTAATCATTCTGAGTTACATAATAATTACTAATCCATTGTTATGCGTGATCACAGATGGCACCAAGACTAAAGAGACCATGAGAGGAAGGACCATCGTAACCATGGGAGAAACAACCCAAAGGAGAAAGGGACCAACAAGAACATGGCCAAGAATAGGCTGAGGCAACTTATGCAATAGGACCCCTTAGAGACAAGGTCAAGATGGAATTTGTCTAATAGATTCCTGAAGAAGAAGCTACATTAGAACACTCACAATGATGTGAGGCACCAAGCCCTGTACCCAGATTGGAAGTCACACTCACACAAGCCTACCTCAACATAATTGAAAATCATGAAATTCAACTTTTATTTCTTCAAGAACTAAATTTCGAGCCATTCCTTGAATGAGCTCTAGAAGATGTTAGAGCTCAACTGTAAGCATCTCCCGTGTGGCCAATCATCACTTCTAGTGGAGAGTGGTACATGGGAGAAATGTATCTCTTCTGGAATAATAGGAGAGTAGGAGCCACTATAAAAATCAAGGATATTCAAGTATCCTACTTAGTAGAAGCCATTGTGTAGGTCCTTGGGTTGCCTAATGTAGGAACATAATTGGCAGAGATATCAACACAAGCTAATCCTAAGGCAAGGAAGAAATGGACTTAGTGGTGTTATGGGGTTGACCTTAAGGAATTTGGTGCGCTCACACTAGCAGAGTGAGTCTATTTTACAATAGTGGCCTACCACTTCAATCCAATGGTGAGGCCTAGTAAGTGATAGTCTTCTTTGCTTTAGCATGCACTACTCTAAGTGAAAACTTTTTAGCAAATATTCCACAACTAATCTTTCTAGAAATAGAGAAGTGCTTCAAGGAGAATGAACATGGAAAAAAGACCATATCTTTTCCCTGCCTAATTGGAAAATTATGCAAAAGGGTAAGAATAATCTACTACATAAATGATATACTTAGGCATGCTCCTAATGCTTCGTGGGCCGAGATGATGAAGGATAAGATGCTTGCCATGATAATAGAAGAGGAGTANATGGGCCGAGATGATGAAAGATAAGATGCTTGCCATGATAATAGAAGAGGAGCAGCAATGACCACCGCCACCATCTACTCATGAACAAACACCAGAGGCTCGCAGTGTGGTTGAGTGCATCCAAAAAATCCAAGAGAAAATCTTGCAATAATGAGAGAAACAGGCAAGACCTAGTGGTGGAGACCAATCTATGTACAGACTGATCATGATTCACCTTAGAGAAGTGGCTTGTACAATTAGCCAAATGGAGGGAGGTGGATCAGTGTTACTTACCCAACAAATGCAGTTACCTGTGAGGTTGAATCCAAGTGCTTGAGAGATGATGGTGTCTCTCTCTTAGCATTATCTATTCCCAAAAATCTCTAGGAATGTTTCTTCCTTTTCAATACACTTGGAGGAGAGTGAAGAGGCAATCATATTGGTGATGTAGCACCAAAGGCAAGAGACAACTATAGAGATCATTATTGACTGAGTCACTGAAGTGTAAAACACACCTGTGGCACCTAAACCATATGTTTCTACACTAAGAGATGTGCACGCATCCACAAGGATAATTAGTGAGTGATTGAGTGTAGCTTAGCATGAAGAACTATTGGATCAATTGGTGGAAACTGGGCAACCGATTCCAGATATCTTTAATATTTCAGATACCATCACTACAACCCAGTCAGAGCTACTAGAGGCAAAGGGTAGGTGCCTTATCTTAGAAGGATAACTTGAAACAGCTCAAGCACATAATCAAAGCTTGGCTGTAAAAGTTGCCAAGTTGCATGCTTGAATTACCAAACCTGCTTTTATCAACCCTGCATTGACACAAGACGAAGCTTTTCAGTAGCTTCAAGAATAGCTAAAGTGGGTTGAGGGAGAAATGGTAATGGCAGTCTTTAATCAGTCAGTAGCATAAGCTAAAACTCATGCAGTACAAAAGGACTTGATGCAGATGCACCAAGAAAATGAGTCCTTGATCGCAAAAAATCATCACCTGCAAAAAGTTGATGCATAAAAAAAATATCTAGAAGAATTTATCCATCAATACTAGGAGGAGCTTGCTAGGAAAAATGTCCAATTGAGGAGATTGGTAGTGGAGAATCATAATCTCTTCATGGAGGAGGTCTACATCTTATGCCAGTAATTGACCATCGAGATTGTTGCTTGGAAAAATGGGACTCTGAAATTTAAAAAAGTTAAAAATCATTACAGAGACTAGGTTAGCCTATAGAAGGAGGTAAATGAAAAGCATATTTGACTAGCAAAGGTAGAGAAATGTGGCAACCCATCATCGATGGGATTGATGCTTACAATAAGGCATAAATTCGCATGAAGGAGTTGCAGATTGAAGAGATGACAGAGTACATCGAGCTATCCAACCTTTGCTATGCAAACTTGGCAATGCTAATTGTCAGATGGCCATGGTATGAGCTTGAGAAGTAAGTGGCCAACTCGTACTTATTGTATGAGATCAAGTTCAAGACTCACAAAGACACCATGCAAAAGCTTATAGTGGCAAATGCTAAACTAGAGATTCTTAAGGCAAAATTCATTGATCAAAGATCAGTTGTAGAGAACTTGGCTAAACGAATGAACAACTACCAAGCACTACAAGACACACTTCGAGTGTTTGACATTAAGTGTAAGCAATTTGTGGCTTGGTTTGTTAATGTTAAGGAGCTATTTCCTATTTTTCCTTATTCTTGGGATGTTCCAACCCTGGCCCACATCAGTGAAGTTTCATGGACTGTGAACAATCCTAGGAGTAAAGAAGAGAAAATGAAGGCATTGCTTGATGCTTTTTACCTTCCACTTGAAGTTGCAATAGTAATAGGACAACCATAGCCCCCTCAACCATCACACATGCCTGAAGTCAGTGAAGGTCCTTCAGAGCCTTAGGAGCCACCACTGCCTGGGACTGTTTGACCGTATCCAAAAACTTCATGCCATCAAAGAACATGCTATCCAATTTTAAAGAATCATGTCATGGAGTTCAATTTTGTGTCATGTGTTGGTCCATACACTAGGCACTCAATACTATTATGTCAATGTTTTTTTATTTTGTTATGTTGAAAACTAGTCAATAATCCCATACCTTCAAATTTTGTAAAGAACTCGAGCATGAGTTTTCATTTAGTCATGGTTGTATCATGAATTTTGGTTTGTTGCATCAACTAGTCCTTGGCAACGTAGTCTGTTGCATTGATTGGGCCTCATCAACTAGGCCCCATCGATGTAGTCTATTGCATTGACATGGCTTCATTGACACAAAGGTCAATCCTGGTCTTTAAATATGTGCTCACTAGTTGCATTTATGGAATCAATTTTTAAAGTAGTAGTAGAGCTCTTGCAATTTGTCTCTTTGAAGGTTAGAATATTTTCATTGAGTGCTAACAATAGAAGTCATTGAGTATATGGATCTTTATTCAAGCATTATTGTACCTAAGCACAATAATGTGTGTGGCAATAAAGAAGAACTTCTTGATAAACCTTGTAGCATTCTAGATAGCTTAAATGTTTCATTTATGCATTTAATATTTTCAATTATTTATTCAATGTTTTTCTGTAATTAAGCTAATGAAGTAATTAAGCAAGATAAACTAGATATATTAAACACATAAGTACAATCACTTCGAGTGTAACACATATTTGCTTAGTAATCTTAGTAGTGTTATTGCTTGGTACACCCAATAGTGTAGCGCTTGGTAACCCATCAGTGGATACGTGGGTTCAAGATGTGTGTAGAAAGTAGGACTAGATGCTTATGTTAGGACTGCGTAGATACTAGTTAATTAGTTAAATTAAATTAGTTAATCTAATTAATTTATCTCTTTTTAAACATCAAAATCATAAAATAAAAAATGATAAAAATTAGATGCCTCAATTACACTTCACCATACTAGTGTATATCACAAGTGTAATTGGGAAGACAATGAGTGACCTTAAGGCAAGGTTTACTTGCTAGAAGACTAGTGCACTAGAAAATATAAAGTCTATGAAATTCAACTGTATCACACATGGATGCTAATGAATTACATTTTCATCTACTCCAATGTTAGAGCCTTAACGTCAGCTATCCAATGTCAAGGCCAAGATGTGATGTTGGATATCTGATTTCGTAGGGTATACGCCAGCCTATACATATAACGCTTGGGCTCATGATTTTGATATTATTTTTTGACATAGTTAGCAAAGCTCTTATAGTTTGTTTTCTTCAAAGTTAGAATATTTTCTAAGTGCCCACAATAGAATTTTGAGTGTGTACTTATCTTTGTTTGAACATTGATGTACCTGAGTGTAACAGTGTGATTGGAATAAAAATGAACTCTTTTCATAACCCTTGTAGCACTGAGAATAGACTAATGTTTTCTTTAATGCACTTTACTTTAATGCATTTGATTTAAGCAATTAATTTTCAATTGTTAATGAACACAAACATGATGACTTCAAGCATATATATAGTGCTTGGTAACCCAGCAACGCTTAATGTTTGGTAGTCCAACAATGCTATATGTGTTCAGGAAAGTGGGATGGGTACTTGTGTTAGACTAGCTAGGTAATAAATAAATTAGATCATAAATTACTCTACCTTTCATTATTGTTGTAGGTGATTAAACTTATAAAACATAAAATGATAAAAATCATTTATCTCAATTACACTTAAACCATATCCTTGAGCTTCACAAATGTAGTTGGGAAGACATTGAACGTTTTCAATACCCATTTCACTTCCTAGAGGAACTAGTGCACTGGAGAACTATAGGTCCATAGAATTTGACCAGATTGCATGTGAATGACTTAGTGATTTGTATAATTGGATGTAGGGGTACCTCATCACTCATTATTAGCATCATTGCTAGGGACCTTTTGGTTGTTTCATGTGCTATCAAAATTGTTGAAATAAACTTGATAGTCATATCATATTTTACAATTACTACAACAAAAATATACAAGCACACTATGTTTTTATCATTTAATTGAAAATTTCTTCTTCTCATAGGAGTGGTTCTCTGGCCAAGTCTAATGGAGCTCATTAGTCGACGCCTTAATAATATCGAATGGTATATGCTCATCTTGATGAGTATGTAGCTAATTTCACCTTCATCCTACATTAGGATGAGTAGCTGTGGTGGCGTGACATGGAGGGTAACATTGTGTTGCTGCTTGCTTGATCTGTTCCTACAATGCTTCACCAAACACTTATTCATATGGGTCTTTAGGAATTTCATGCTAAGTATGTTGTGCAAGATAGTGATGTCTGGGATTATTGTTCCACTAAGGCATAACGTCTCAGGGATCACTAGTTAGAGCAATGTCATGAATTTGCGAAGAGAAAAGGATTTAATGATTTCCCATTCCTACTATACCAAAATGATGGTGGGGAATCCTTCTCTGGGGGTTTTCCATTTAGTGAAATTCATCTCTTTAACTTTGGTGATGGAGGTCAAAACTAGAACTTGCAGTCCACAATTCACAATCCTAGTTTTGGTAAGAATTGATCCAATGACAAAGAAGGATCCAAAGAGGCAAGTCAAGATAAGGATGTAGACAAGAAAGAAGATCATGATCATGGACGTGATCACTGAAGAGGTGGTAGTAGGCATTGTGATGGTTCTAGTCCTTCTTCCTCTTCACCTTTGTTGTCATCATCATCATCTTCTTCTTCTGGATCTGATTATAATTGTAGAAGGTGAGATCGTGATGGAGGTGACCAAAATGACTAGCGTGACTGAAATGATTGAAGGGATCATTAGGAAAGGCAAGATCAAGGGTGTGGACATTAAAGAGAGGTACATTGCCATAAACAAAATGGTATTAGAGGGCATTGTAGGCACCATGATCAAGGCCTTAATGAGCCCTTTCGTGCTACCTAAAGTATGCTTAATATTGTAGAGGTAGTATAAATTCCAACAAGGCATGTAAAGGATCGTCAGATCAAAAGGTTAGACATGAACAATATTCCTTGGTTTGAAGGAGGATATAACTCTAATTCACAAAACCATCTCCAAGCTTTTCAAGATGCATATGCCTTGCAAAACATAGAGAATGAGTAGCAAAAACTTAAGTTATTCCCAAGGACACTCATCAAAGAAGTAGAAAACTGGTACTAGTCCTTAGAACTAGAAGCTATTAGATGCTGGAGTACCATACTTGAATTGTTCAATGAAAAATATCAAACGTACTCTAGAGTATCCAACTTGAGAAGGTAGATCCAAGGATGGAAACAAGGAACACATGAACCCTTGGATGCTACCATTGATCGATACTATTTCTTAATGCAAAAATGTCCTGGCCATTGTTATTCTCAACTAGATCAAATTTGCCACATTATAGACAAGCTTTGATTAGAAACAAGGAGAACCCTTGGCATCTATGCCCAAGGATGACTGTCAAAATTAAGTGCCCATCAAATACAAAGACTAATTGAGAAAGTATCTAAAGAGGAGGAGGGGGGTGGGTGGGGGTGGGGGGTGGGCAGTGAATTAAGAAAAAAAAAATGTAGAAAAGTACAACTACAATCCTTCCATTCGTAAGAGGGAGGTTTGATTCTATGACAGTGAGAGAGAATCCACACCTGATGAGGTGGTGAATAGGAAAATCTTTTCACTCCACAAATTTTAATGTAAAATTACGACCAAGGTTGATTAGTTATGGGACTCCATGGATAGCAAATTTCAAGTTGTCCTAAAAATTGCTAAAGAGTACAAAGAACAAGGTAGTGATCATGAGTGCAGGAAGCGTAAAGAAGTTAAATGTGTCTATCAAAGAGGTAAGGTCAAGATTACTGCAATAGAAGAAGTTGTGACAAGTGAATCAGATGATGAAGGTGGATATGATATCTACCAGTATGAACATCCTAAGGGATGTTTCCCCATAGTGTCATGCCTATAGAAGTCTAGGGTGTATACTTTGAATCCATAACTAATAAAAAGGTAAACATCCATAAGATTACCTTATCATCAAGGTAATTTTAGGTAGTTCCACCACCAGTAGTAATATTATCATAGTGGAACTCCATTGTAACGATACGAGCAGTATCAACAGTGGCAACAACCATAATAATGGGTGCTAGCACCACCAAGTTATTAATACCCTTATAAATAACTCGATCCATATGGTCCTACATTTAGCAATCCTTGTCTTCACATGATTCCTCCAATCACTTTTCTACTTTCCAATCTTACTACTACCCTCTTGATAATTACCTAATGCATTTTTCAAATGCAAGGAGGGATACAATCTCTTACCCTTATCCTCCTCCTATTCTTGTACATCTTTCTTCTCCAACCGCATAACTACCACCTGCTCCACATATGTAGGGTGAACTACCAGCTCAACCACAAAAACACAATGCTATTATGGTTGTTAACCTACAACCAGTTAATCAACTAAGTGGTTCAAATACTCAATTAAAGAAAATACCTTTCTTGTGACCATGTAGTCCACCTAAGCCCTTAATTACACTTGTAGTTGACAACCCTATTCCTTTGTCTTCCTCTGTATCAAATTCCTTTGAGTCCCCTTCAAACCAAACATTGCCTAGGATCCATACTATTATGCTTAATCACACCGTATCTAATTGGATCCATGCTGGAAACCTTCCTAGGAAGTTAGTAGATCTTGGAAGTCCTCTAATTCATTTACAGATTGTTGGAAATGAATCATGCAAAGCTCTTTTTAACTCAAGTTCTGGTGTTAATTTAATTTCTCACAAGATATATACTACATGGAACCTACCTCCTTTAAAGAAGAGAAATATTAGAGTAGAATTGATAGACCAATTTGTCATTGTTCCATTAGGACTGGTAGAAGGCATTATGACCACTATCTATGGGTGGTCTTATCTTGTTGATTTCATAGTAATCAAGGTAGAGAACTACAAGGGGGATTTTCCAATCATCATGGGAAGGGCATGGCTTAGCCCTATTGATGCAAGAATGGACATCAAAGATATTTCCTTGGAAATATCCAAAGAAAATGCATTTAGAAAGATTGAGAAGAAGTGAGTTTCATGCATTGTGTACATCGATATAGGGTGCAATTGTGTGTAGAAACTCTAGGCTGTGGAATCAACATCTATCCTTGCATGTAAGTAGTGTGCACTAGAAGAAAAAATTCAAAGGTGTTTGTACATAGTAGCCACAAAATAGGAGGGTACTTAGTGGATAACTGTTGATTTTGAGAGTAGCATACTTTGCATGGAATCGACTGAGAGCTTAACATGTACATATGTCATAGGCATGGATGAACTAGAGCAAGTTCATCACCAACTCTCTAATGATGCACATGATGATACTTATTGCAAAGAGTTGGAATTTCCTAAAACTTTTAAGCAAGAGTTGCTTGAACTAAAAACACTACCAGTCTAAATGGAATATGTGTTTTTAAAAAATGGGAAGTCGTTCATAATCAATGCAAATCTTGCTCTAGAGCAAAAAAGATGCTATTGAATGTGGTTGAAAAATGGTCAAAAAATTTTGCTTGGTCATATCTTGAACTCACAGGGATTGATCTTATGATATGCTAGCATTACATCTACACTGATCTGACCATGAAGCCAAAGAGACAGCCATAGAGATGATTGAATCCCAAACTAAAGAAAATTGTCAAAGAGGAAATTAAACAACTCCTCAAGGCAAGGTTCATTTATCCCATTGCAGATAGTGAGTGGGTTAGTCCACTTGTGATTGTGCTAAGGAAAGGTGGCAATTTGCAGGTTTGCATCGATTTTCGACTACTAAATATGGCAATATTCAAGGACCACTTTCCATTGTCATTTTTTGATTAGCTATTGGACACAATATCTAGGCATTACTACTACAATTTTCTAGATGATTATAGTGGCTATAACTAAATTCAAATTGCACCAAAGGACTAGGCAAAGACAACATTCATGAGTCCCTAGGGGACTTTTACATATTGCAAGATGCCTATTGGTTTGTGCTATGCTTCTGCTACATTCTAATACCTAGTTCTGAGCATTTTTCAATAGCAAATCAAAAATGGTGTTGAAGTCTTCATGGATGAATTTTTCACTTATGAAGCTCATTTGAGCAAGCCCTGGACCACCTTGAGCAAGTGCTAAAATGATGTTTTGAAACCAACTTGCAGCTCAACTAGCAAAAGAGTCATCTAATGGTCTAGGAAGGCATTATATTAGGGCACAAAACATCACATGCAAGAATTAAGATAGACCTTGAAAAAATAAGGGCATCTAAGGAATCACCCGCCAACCAGAAACTATCAAAGATGTTCAATCATTCCTTGGACATACTAGCTACTACTGATGATTCATAGAGAATTTCTCTAAGATCATAAAGCTATTGGTGTAGCTGACAAAGAAAGATGCTCCATTTGTATGGACTATAGAATGTGAAAAAGCATTTCAATAACTGAAAGAGAAACTTGTGGGAACTCTAATTCTACAAGCACTTGATTGGTTGAGACCCTTCCACATCATGATAGATACATCAAATTATGCCTTGGGGGCTATGCTTATGTAGATGGATGATAAGAAATATCCATACTACATTCACTATGCTAGCCAAAGCATTGTGGGTGTAGAACTAAACTACACCANCCACTATGCTAGCCAAAGCATTGTGGGTGTAGAACTAAACTACACCACTATGCTAGCCAAAGCATTGTGGGTGTAGAACTAAACTACACCACTATAGAAAAAGAGTTGATGGTAGTGGTGTTTACTCTAGAGAAGTTCAAGTATTATGTGCTTGGATACAAGGTGTTTATGCACATGGACCATAGTGCCATTTGCTTCTTGATGAAAAAGCCAATAGTAAGCCCCCGTGTCATACGATGGTTGGTGATCTTGGAAAAATTTGATCTTACAATTGTAGATTGAAAGGGCATTGAGAATGTTATTGTTGATCACTTTTCTTAGTTACGATGGGATAATAAAGAGGAAGAAAGCCCACTATCTAATATGATTCCTGATGAACTCCTCTTTGCTAGGACCATAATTGAACANATTCCTGATGAACTCCTCTTTGCTAGGACCATAATTGAACAATTGCTTAATGAGCCTAAATGGTATGATGGAATTCTCACTTACCTTCTCACCCAAGAGATGCCACAATGGTTGGACCACTGGAAGAAACAACAGTTTCTTCACTAGGTACAACACTTCATGAAGATCAATGGACACCTCTATAAGGTGTGCATCGATGGCCTAGTTCGTTGGTATGTCCCTGATTCCGATCAAATACACATTCTCCAAGATGCTCATGAAGGTCCTTGCAAAGGACACTATGCTGGAAGATGCATAGCCATTAAAATCCCGATGGTAAGGTACTATTGGGCAAAAATCTTCAAGGATGCTCACCATTACATCCTTTCTTGTGAATGATGCCAAAAAAATGATGGAATAACTACTCAAATGGAGGAACCTCAACAATGGATTCAACCACTGGAACCCTTCAACATTTGGGGCATTAACTTCATGGGTTCCATCATGTCCATGTCAAATGGAAAAGCTACATCATAGTCATTGTTGACTATTGTACGAAATGGGTAGAAGCAACAACCATCATTGACTATACATCTTCTGTTGTTGCTTGATTTGTACAAAAAAATGTTGTAAATAGGTTTGGTGTGTCACATGCATTAATTTTTGATAATGGAACTCACTTTACAAGCACTATTCAGAAGCTCATGTAATGCTTGGGGGTTGAACATAAACTCACAACACCCTACCACCGCCAAGCCAATGGTTAAGCTAAGGTTACCAATAGGGAAATCACAAGGATTCTAATAAGAACTATTAGAAAATATAGGAAAGATTGGAGCACAAAACTCAACAATGTTGTTTGGGCCTATTGCTTAACATGGAAACTTCCTATAGGCTATTCTCCCTATGAGCTTGTGCACAAAAAATTACCAACACTTCCTATTCGATCTAAGCTTCATATACATTCAACAACCTATGACCTCAACCTTGACTTGAGCGTAGCACAAGAAGAAAGACTAATGAATTTCAACCTGATATATGAAAAATGATTGGTGGCCATATCATCTAATGAGTTACACAAGGCCTACAACAAAAAGCACCATAACCTTAAAATTAGAAAAGTCAAATTTCAATCAAGAGATAAGGTTCTCTACTAGAACCCCACATGCAAACCTCAATGAACTAAGTTTCAAACATTGTGGAAAGGACCTTACATCATTTACAAAAATTTTCCCTTTGGGGCCATGATGATCTACAAACTTGAGAGCTCAGAAAAGAAACAACTAATTAACATCCAACAAATCAAACCTTTCCATGAGCATAAGATAGCTAATACAACAAATGCCTGATTGAATGCACAACCATGCTCCATATTTCAGATCTCCTTCTTTCAACTTAGTCATGGGGGAGATGGCCACCCATTCTAACCATATAACCAGCTTTTTAGTTTTTCATCTTTTTATTTTACACATTTTTTTTACAACTTTGGGTTTTGCACATTCTTTATTTTGCATCTTCTTCTTTTCATGTTATTAATATTTTCTAATTTTTTTTTATACCATCATTAGTACATTTACTATTTCTTGAATATTCTATACTTTATTGAATATTTTATTTTATTTTATTTTATTTTGATGTGTTTTTCTAACTTTTTGTTAATAAGTTCTAGGAAAAATGGTAATGTGTTGCTTGATGGTGGTATGCACTATTTTGTTATTTCATTGTTGGTGTCTAGATTCTAGCCTTGAATTTTGTTACTGATGATTAGGACATAGTTCTTTTTTATGCAATAGGTAGTGAGTCCACAACATCCACCCATCCACAAACTCTAAGGTTTTCCTTGTTTTAGAAACATGTAGTCCCTTTTTCATTAATGAAACTTTAATGAACTTGTGACTTTGGTAGTTTTCAGAATTGGAAAGGATTAAAAGGTTTGAACAAGGTGTGACTTTAAGGGGATTCAGTATTCTTTGTGCCTTTTTGTTTGCTTGGGCGCATGTGTGTTTTCATGAATTTCTTACCATTTCATGTTGACCAATAAAAGGAAGTTGAATAAGCCTTTGCATGGTGTGGTTCTCATCCAAAAAAAAGAAGAAGATGGGAATTGAAAGCACACCCCTTAGACAAAATAAAAACATGTGTCTTTGCATGCTATGGTTTCCATTTCAAAAAAAATGATGGGAACTGAAAGCACATCCCTTAGACACAATAAATGGGGCTACAAGCACTAGTTATGGGACTAGAAAGACATGTTATCCATGCCTGAAGGTCCCCTCTAATTAAGGCCCTTCCTCACTTCTTACTTCTCTTTTATTCTCTAATAAGGAATGGTGGTTGTTCTGTGGGAGCACTCTTATGTCCTAGGGGGATGGACTAGTCTTAGAATGGTGATGAGAAGCCACTGAATGAGGTTGGTTTTGGTTTGGACTAATGATGGATCCTATAAAGTCATTTAGCCATAAAATTCACAAGGGACTTCACGTGACCTTAATCAAGAACTCCATTCCACTCTCTCTCATCCATTTATGCTTTCCATGTCTCACCTCACTATCGATTTCATGTTCTTGTTCGATGTCTTGGTTTGATGTGTCAGAATTCTTAAGTATTTTCTTCTGGATTTTTGTACTTAACCTTTTGTAACCATTAATCATCCATGGATCCCATGGACTCTTTAGTTTGAAGTTATACAAGGGCATAAAAGGCCTATGCCTACTTTGGAAAGGACCCACTTGCATATCTTTTGGTTGGATTAGTTAAGTTCTTTACCCTTAGACACTCTTACAATCAAATCCTTTTGTTTACCTCATCAATGACATCCAATTGTGCACATCTTCACAACATTTTTTAGTGAACTTTACTTTTTATTGTTATGAATTCTTACATCCTCTTCAAATATTTCCTTGTATTGAATTTTTTTAAATTTAATGGACCACTTATCTATTTTACCCTATTTTTTAGCCTTCTCACTAATACTACTAAAGGAATTAATCTATCATAATCACAACATAGCCGAGTGTAACCACCAATGAAACAAGGTACTTACTAGATATGTGTTAATATTGCATACTATTTCACAATTTTGTTGTGATTGCAGTGGGAAGCATGGACTAAAAGTGGTACTATCTTCACCAAGGATGATGCAATAGTACCACATGATGAGGACCATTCATGATTGTGGGATCTTCTCTCTCGCTCTTCAATTGCCAAGAGATGTTGGATGTCAGTTTTATCCATGGTGTTCACTTCTCTTATCATGAACACCAAATTTTGTAAAAATTATAACTTCATACACTTGAGCGCTCAAATTTTGTCTGTTCCATCTGAATGAGTTTGTATGTCAGTCAATAATCCCATACCTTCCTAATATTTTGTAAGGAACTTGTTTCTCCTCTTCTTCACTCGAGGATGAGTTTTCATTTAGTCATGGAGGTACGATGAATCACATTTTCATCTACTTTGACATCAGGTATCTAACATGGAACCCTTGACATCAGGTATCTAATGTCGAGGCCAAGATGTGTTGTTGGATATTCGATGTCACAGGGTATATGCCAGCCTATAAATATAGCACTTAGGCTCATGATTTTGATTTTAGTTTTTGTCATAGTTAGTGAAGCTCTTGTAGTTTGTTTTCTCTAGAGTTAGAATAGTCTAAGTGCATGAAAAAATAGTCTAAGTGTATACAGATCTTTGTTCAAACACTAATGTACCTGAGCACAGCGATGTGATGGGAATAAAAATGAACTCTTTTGATAACCCTTGTAGAATTGGAAATACATTAATGTTTCCTTTAATGCATTTAAATTAAGCAATTAATTTCTAGTTGTTAATGAACATAATCACAACCACTTTGAGCATACATATAGTGCTTGGTAACCTAGAAATGCTTAACATTTGGTAGCCCAACAACACTATGTGTGTTCAAGATATGTTTAAGAAAGTGGGATTGGTACTTGTGTTAGGCCAACTAGGCAGTAGATAAATTAGATCCTAAATTACTCTACCTTTCATTATTTTTGTAGGTGATTAAACTTATAAAACATAAAATGTGTACCTCAATTACACTTAAATCATATTCCTGAGCTACACAAGTGTAGTTGGGAAGACAACAAACATTCTCAACGTCCATTTCACTTCCTAGAGGAACTAGTGCACTAGAGAACTATAGGTCCATAGAATTCGATCGGATTGCATATAAATGCCTTAGTGATTCATATGGTTGGGCATATGGGTACCTCGTTGCTCATCAAACACTTTTTGATTCATATGGTTAAGTGTAGGGGTACCTATTAGTACACTTCCCTCTAATTATTACCACAAACTTTACCCCCTGAGTAGAGATATTTGATGGTCATTTAAGGGACAAAAAGTTATTGGTGATAATTTTGTACATAACATTATTAACTAAGAGACATTTCATGTCATAGGCCTTGAAAAAAAATTTTAACTTGATCTTGCTTTGAGTCTTCTAGGTCCATGACCACCAATTATTGGTCAAATCATTTGAAAATCGTATGATCCTAGAGATCACCCATGTCAAAATAAGCACAAATTTGCAACTAACAAAGGTCATGGTACCATTTGTTACAAGATTTTGGTGAAACTCTTCTACCTCATGTCAATATTAGATAAATAATTAGGTGACATACTCATAAAAGCATATCTATTACAAAAAATCCTTGAGCTCAAGAGGACTAAGCTCAAGGAACTGATGATCATTTTTGTCTTCATGGATTGGTTGCTATTAGATACCATGTGCATCCATACCTTTTTGAATGTTACATGGTTCATCATCATCATCATTTTCCAACTCCTCTATTACTTGTTTAGCCACATACAACTATGCACATGCTCAACCTAAAGATTAAGAACATGTTTGCTTGCCTCCTAATCTGCTTTTAGGTTAAGGTCTTTCTGGAGCAAGTTTTATAGGTTTTGGATCAAGAGATCTAAGCTCTTCTCCTTCCTCCTCCTTGGGAATTGATGGTTCACACATGGGTCTACAAATAGAGGCTTGAGATTATCCAATCTTTTTCCTCCTTGGTCTATAGATCTTTAAACATAATTGTCTTAATATGGTAAGCTATGAAGACTACTAAAAATCAATTACGTCCCCTAGGCCTTATCATATCGTTGCAAAAAATTGAGCATGAAAACAATAATAAGCATAACCCTTGAAAACACTTGAGAAACATTATCATAACTATGAAATCATGACATGCATGGGTAAGTACAAAGAGGCTAGAAATGCTTAGGTAACTACCAAATGTATTAAATACATATTTGGATTAATGCCTCTCCCCCACAACTAAGTTACAAGATACTAGGCTTGAACAATGGCAAGAACACTAAGTACAAGAAAGACCAAGAAGAATGCATGTAAAAAAATCACTAACCCAACATTAGAGGTGAAAATACAAATTATTTTTGCTTGTTTGTAGCCAAGGAAAGCAAATGAAAGCAAAATTCAAGAAAGAAAAGTATGAAATGGTCTTGAGAAGATCCCGTGTCTCAATTTATACTAGTTTACTAATGTAAGGGGGTGCACTGGTGTAGGAACACTAATATTCCTATGCTGATGCAAGGGATGCATTAGTGCACCCTCCCAAGCATGAAAAAATGCTAAACTTTATCATCTACACCTTGAAATTACCTTCCTTTACTTCTAGAATCATCCAAAAGGTTAACAACATATCTAAATCATCATGAATTGACCTAACAAGGCATCAAAGAAGCTAGATAGTAAGAACATTATAAATTGAAAGCTAGGAAAACAGGGTTAGAAAAATGGAAGAATGATTAGAGCATCAAAAAATAATGAAATACAAACACAAATGAGGTAAATTGGGAAGGTTTTATCATGCTTAAACCTTGAAAGATAAAGAGTTGACACTCACATAAGTGGAAGGTCAATTAAGTACCTAATGTAATGCAACCACCACTATCATTGGGAGATAATCTTTAACTCACTCTCTTGCAATTCCAAACCATCAAGGATTCACACATGGATTTTTTTCATAGCATGTTTTTGTCTTTCTTGTCCTTGTAAAACTGGATGAGATACTTGTGGATTCCTAACAACTAGTGAGACTTTAGCATTTAACAAAAGTTCATCCTCTTGGATGAACAATCTCATCCTCTACTTTTCCTAATTAGCTTCCTACCACATACAATAATGAATAAGAACTAAATGGAAGTGATGAAGAATGAATGATGGACAAGAAAGAGAAAGAATGAGAGTGCAACATTACCAAATCCATAGCTAGTCATTCAATTAGCTGATGAAGCACATAAGCATATCCTACACCCCAAAAGAGATCCACTATTGCATCCTTTCACTGCTACTCATTTATATGATAGGGATCAACCTTCGAGTCTCTCTTCCAAACACAAGGTCATACTTATGACTTTTAGTTCCATCTAGCCTTGTTGTTCCATGATTTATCCATTAATAAAACCAAGCCAAGGAAATGTTCTTAAGAGAATCTAGAAGTGAAGATTCCAATTTGATTTTCCTTCATTCATTCATGTATGCACAATAGGCTCCTTGAATTTTTCTTTACACTTTTATTGATCCCTTTAGCTATGCTAACTAATCCCACATCTCAACAAGGATTACAATACCATGACTAGATAAGGAAAAACTCATGGTTCAAATGTGATCAAGGTTTGGATTAAGAATGAAGATGTTACCCCTTGGATCAAATGTATTTGGGATTTTGATGGAAGCAACAATTAACATTGCCAAAGTTTACTAGGAGAGAGTGGCTTCGAGGCCTTCATGGCCATGGATAGGGATAAGAAAAAAATCATTTTAGACTATGATATTTTGAGAACATCAAGTGATCTAGGCAATGGGATAAACATGATAAAGTGATGTGAGCAATTATAGAATCAGTTTGAAATGGTAAAATTATCAAATTATGTGGATTGATAAACTTAGAGGTACATTATTCTTTCCATCATTTCTTCTTTTCATCATTGTTACTTTACTAATATTTCCTTTTTCTTTTTCTCTTTCCTTTAAATTTCTCTCTTTTTTTAAATATGTTCATTTTCATTTTCTTTTTCATCATTTTTCCTTTCATAGGAAGAGGATTTTTGATAGAGCATGGGAGTTATGGAAATAATTGGAGTGTCAAATCATCACTTGGAATCTTTGACTTGCAAGAAGTTGAGAAATCATCCCTCATAGCATGACACATAGAGATTCATGAGATCACAAATCTCTTCTAACTAGGATGGCTAGGTAAGACAACACATGCACTTTGGTGTAGTCACACAAGTTAGACGAATCTAGTGGTCATAAGGATTCTCAATGATACATCCTTTCCTTACCAGTGACCAAGCACTCTTCTAGGATTCTAGAGCTCACATCCTAAGGTATGGATCATCACCTATCTAAGGTTGTAGTAGCATTAGGTTCAATAACTCATAATATGAGTCCTAGCATCTTACTAAATCTGAACTTGGTTTACCAATGTTGGATAGAGGGAAAGTGGATGGGTGAATTTTGCTACATGGGCATTCCATCGATCAAAGATCCACTTTGAATACATTTGATACTTTCACATAATCATTACATTTGTAACTCACCTATTTACCATTAGCTTATTGGGTGAGCATTCATAAATCACATTAATTAGTTTTCCCACACACACATACAAAAACACTCAAAAAAAAAGAAAAAGAAAAAAAAAGGAAACATCATAAATGATCAGTCATTAATCTTAAAAAGTAAAAGAAATTCTAACTAAGCATACCATCTTTATTAAATGCATAAAATAAAATAGCATAAAAATAAAATTTTGACATGGCATGAAGGATTTTTCACCCATGACTAATCTGTGTCTATTACGTGGTAGATCTATGAATGTTTGATCGAGTGTTAGATACGCTTAGAGAGGAAAGATGTTTATTATGGTACACCAGGTATTACCCAACAAATCATTCATCTAGATTTCTTGAATGGCGCATGCACATTATGCTACAAGACTAGGAAGGATCACAAGTTAGTTTTTATTTTATTTTTTGTAAAGCATTAGTTTTGCCTTGTCTCTTCTATTAATTTCGAGGTGGAGGTCTTGGAAGACCAAACTAGCATTAATGGTGTTAAACTAGAACCTCCCCATGATAACAAAGAATTTATCTTCCACATTATTTTTTCGACTTAATTAACAAGAAATCTACAAGATATTACAACCTTGTAACTGTTGTCATTACATCACCTAGATATCCCATAGTGTTTGCATAAGATTTGTCTACTAGATTCAATCAAATGTTGGTACTCTTGAGAGGAGGAAGTCCCCAATCAAGGTACTACTATAAAGAGATGATGTTGGCCCCCAAACTAGAGTCATAAAAAGTTCAGTAGTGACCTTTTAAACCAATTTGAATTTTCACCATGGGATTGCTAGGATTTGATCATTTTCTTGCAAGTATCCTTCTTTGATTACTTATTTAGCCACATTTGACATGAAAATTATGATAATATCACCATTATTTGAGGTGATCTTATTGCCTCTACTAGACATGGTTGTGAAACTTGTACTTGAAGTAGATGTTATGCTTTGATGACATTTAGGGAACATCACTGAGACCTCTTGAATATGGATTTTTTTTGAAATGCATGATTATCCTCTTAACTAGATAAAGAGGATGATGTGGATTGAGTCTTGTGGTTCTCACATCTACACTTACAATAGAATTTTCTACTATGGGACCTTGAACTTTTCCTTGTAATCAAATACTAATAATATTACCTAATAGCATGCATGAAAGTATTATTAGTGCAATAGGTAATATTACACAATTTAGCTTAACTTGGCTATGATTGATAGGGTATTGCACCTTACATGGGGTAGGAAGTAGAAGCTACTATTGCTATTGGGGAGCTTAATTACCAATATTTCCTAAAGTGGGCATGTACTTTTGAGGTATTATCAATGGAGGTTGATAAGCATATTCTTGTGCACCTTAAAAGTAGGCATTTCTAGAAATCACCATTTGTTGTTGCATAGGAGTGTGAAGATTTCATAGAGTAGCATCCTAAGGATTTAGAGCTTGCCATTATTGGTACCCAGATTTAGGATTTAAAGGCATCCCAAATCATCCCATCTCACCAATTATGTGAGCCATGACTAGGTAACACTATGAATAATGAAGGTTTTTGTAGTATTTATAGGAATCCTCATCATTAGAGGATGATGAAGCCTCATTTGGATCTTTGTGAATGCTCTTAGAATAAGAGAGATTGCCTTTACCCTTGCCTTTGTGCCTCTTTCAACATTTATGGTTTTAGCTTCAACCACCTTACCTTTAATATTCTTATGAGTAGTGGTTATTTTTTCATTCATTGCATCCCAAACTTGGTCCACTCTATAAGCCAAGTTTGTCAAGGTCTTATTTGTTTGAACTTAATCTTGCACCAGGAACTTAATTGCAAGGGGAGGTTCAATAGTACCTTAAATATTTTTAGCCTTCCTTCTACATGCTAGGTTGCAATTGTACTTCTTAGTGGATTTTTGCTTTTGCTACTTGCCCTCTAAGCTTGCTATGGTATCCAAAAGTGCTTTGATTTGGGTCACAAACTTTTTATATACCTAGCTCATTGTGAACATGTCCACATGCTCTCTTATTTCCTACCTTAGGCCTTCTACAATGTGTATTAATTTCTTTCTTTGGCTAAAGTCATGGTTCAAACAATGATGAGAAATTTTCATATATACCTCCATGACGATGTTAAGAGGTTCATGGGCTTCTTTCCACCATCCAATCATCTTCTTTTGGATGTTGGAAAGTTAGGAATGGATCTAAAATTTTGTGTAGAAGATTTTAACCATATCCATCAATCTTTAAGTTATATTTTGGGGCAAGCATTTGTACCAAGTCTTTGCATGCTCAATAAAGGTATAGAAAAAAATTATAACTTCTACTAATCGATAATGATTCCTTAAAAATAGCAAGCATTTTCAAAGACTTTCTTGTGAAGTTGGGGATTGTCATTGATATACCCTCTATATGTTATTACATTAGCCATGTTGATTTGTTTAATTTTGTTGTTACAAATATTATTTCTTGGAATATGTACAACTTTAGTGAGCTCATGATAATTACCCTAGTCAAACAAAGGAGCATCATGATCACCAAAAGGTCCAGATAAATGTAAGTGATAGAACTTAAAAAGAAAATCATCATCTTAAGTTTAGGTTGCACTTTGGGTGATAGCTTCTAACCATGGACCTTTATGATGGAGTAGACCTTTATCTTTCTTATCTACTTTTTTCTTATCCTATTTATCTAAGTGATCAAATGAAAAGTTATGATTGGCCTCCTCTTTCGCCATTCAATCTTGAAGATCTTGCATATAAAAAGATTCATATTCATCATACACTAGCTCATGAGCTATGTACAATCTGCATTCATCTTTAGGCCCCATTTTGATTAGGGCTTCTTTAAGATCATTTGTAGTAATTAGAATTGGTCCTCTAGAGAACCATCTATGAGCGTCTCTCCACCTTTCTTGCTTATCTTGATGAGAAGTCAAAACGATTGATGGAAGGATTATATCCTTGAAATGGTCAAATGTGATAGAAGTTCTTCTTCATTTTGGTGTATTTTCAGAGGTCTTTGATGGACTCTTAGTACTAGTAGCCATTTTTTCATGTTTAAAACCTATATACAACACTAAAAAAACACACACTTGATTTGAATAAATGTTAAAATCAAGAATGTATAAGTATTTCCAAGAAACTTACTAACACCCTCTTGGAAATGGTGCAAATGATAGGGGTTTTACTAATTTTGAACCAATGAGATTTATCATGTAGAACATATTGTGATTTTGTTGTGAACTTTAAAGATGATGTTATGCGGATTATCAAGAATACTTTTGTATATCGTTGCATTCACTAATTATAAACAAGATTGTAATACATATCATGCAAATAGAAACATATATTTCCATGGTGAGAGATTGAGAAAATGTTTATGATTTTATATTTTATAGTTTTTATGGATTTTATTATTTAAAGAAACCCAAATGCATCACAATCCCTCTTGGAGATAGGTGTAATGCTTGTGTTGTAATCCCTCTTAGGGATAGGTGCAATACTAGATACAAAATGTAATAAAAATGAATCTTAGTCACAACCTCAATGGCTTAAGACCATGCTGTAAAGTTGTGATCTCATTAGATAAGGAATAAATCATCATAGCTCAATCACATGAAAATTAAACAAATATTTTTAGTTTTTTAATGTTTAAGGCATCAATAGCAAAATAAGGAAAAATCATAAGCTTTATTCACTATGTAAACACTAGAATCTATGTCAATCAAATGGTTCTAGGCTATGTAAATAAGGTAGTACTCTAATAGAGTATAGTTGCATTTGTGAAGTAATGACTCAAAACACACAAGATAAGGAAGGAAGAAAATCAACTTACCCAAGGGAGAAAGAGCTTTTCATACAAAATTAGATGTCAAAAGCTAAATGAAAATGAATGTTATGATTAAGTTGTGTATTAGAGCTCATCCTAGGTATTTATAGTTTTCACAACATAATGGTAAAGATTTTCCAACATCAAAGAATTAACAAAGGTCTATAGGGGTAGCCTAAGCAACCCGAAAGCACATTGGGAGCAAAGAGATCAAATAAGGCCTACCAAGGTAGTGCATGTATGTCATTATGTTAACACAAAGGATGCACTGACATAGGATAGTCAATGCACCTCCTCCTAGCACACTTTTCTTCCTAGTTCTAAACAAAATCTAGAACATTGGAAAACATATCAAAAGGTCCCTAGGGTACCCAAATGAAGCTAGAAATATTTTATGAAGCCCAAAATATGCACTAAACCTATAAGTGTAATATGAAAGGCTATGATGCAAACCTATAAGGTAGAAACCTTAATCATTTGTTTGAAAACCATAAACATAGGATGTGAAATACTTGTTGAGTCTAGGACTTACAATCAACTTACAAAATTCCACTAGACCACTTATTAAAAGTAGACTTTAATGCCCTCACCATAAGTAACAATATCTTTAATAATTCTATGTATATTGATTTTGGCTTCATGACATTTTACTATTAACATTTTCTTGTTAATTAAGGTAAAGGAGAAACCAAAACTACACTTTGTAAAAATTGAAGATGATCATTTAACAAAGATCATTTAACGTATAAACATAAACATTTTCAACTTAAAATTAAAAGATATTGTTTATAATAATAAATTTTCCATTATCAGCTTAAATATGATGGTTTGCATATTCAGTTTGACAAAAAATGGACATAGCACACCATATTTCATTGTACATATATATCATTTGGCATAACCTTGCATGATTTGGTTAAAATTGTGGATCACCATGTTAAAAGAATATATGTGTTACTTGATCAAGTATTGAGTTATGGTATGGATGGAAGCCTTATCATTTCCTCATTTATGTATTTTTATTTTATGTATTTTATTTCTTATGTTGAATTACATGATTAGGATAATGCTTGTAAAAGTTTCCTAAAATGGAAAATTTTGGATATGAGGCATAATGATGCCAAAGCATGCTAAAATTGGAAAATTAGGGGTAACCTACTCTATAAATTGAGATGACCTCACATATCTCATTATGGAAGAGGTTTTTATTTTTTATTTCTCATTATCTTTTTCAACATCATATTATTTTATTAATCTCTTCAAATATTATAAAGATAAGTAGCCTTTAAATTATTTTGATATCTAAAATGGTATCAAAGCATTAGATTTCATTGTGAATTTAGATTTAAAGTTTCATTTCATGCATATTTAGTTCAAAACAAGTTATGCATCTTGTATCCTAGATCTCTCTTTATTCTTAATCCCTTTCACAATAGTATGATTATATTTGTGAATTATAGATCATTTGCAACTAATTGCATCTAAGATTAAAGAGAAACAACCTTAAAAGTTTTTGGATTACATTTTCAAAAAATTAAATTTCTGCATCTTGCTCAACATCACCTCAAGCAACTTTAATTGATAAAGAAGAAATTTAGAATCAATTCTTATCATTGTAATAATAGCATATGATACATTTAAATCCATTTTGGTGCCAAGGATATCAATCCAGATCGATTGGTACAACCTTGCATGATTTGGTTAAAATTTTTGAGAGAGTAATTTATTTTCTTCATGCTTTAGTCATGACCAATAATTAGAATAAAAATGAATATTAATTTCAATTAATTCTAGCAACTTTGGGGGATAGCATAAAATTTTCAAGAATATTAAAGCTTCTACACTTACTCTAACAATGTTATTGAAGTTTCTATGATTGAAACCTTGTCAAAATGATGTAACAAGATTGCAATTACCCTAAACTATTCTCAAAGTCTCATAAAGCTTCATATTTCATCTCAAATCCTTACAACTCACATCATTGCTCATTGAGATCCTTACTTCTCATACTTAGTTTACATATATTTCTCTTTTCACACTGAGATCCACAACCATTCATATTAAATTCATAGTAAATTCATAGATCTCACATTTCTCAAGTCTTTCAAGCCATAATCATTTCACAAGCTAGTCAAAATGAGAAAATATATTTTGAAATGCCCAATTATCTTACATAGAAGCTAAGACTTCACATATTGAAGAAATCTTATGAATACTTTACTTCAAATTAATGAATGTTGGGATATTGTAAAGTATAGATATCAAGAACTTCCAAATCAAGTTATTCTTAATAGAGAACGAAAGACAAAGCTTCAAGAAGATAGAAGAAAATATTCAATAGCAAAAATGATCATTTGTACTACAATTTTTGATTTAATTGGCTCAAGAATCATTGATAAGTCAAATTTAAAGGAAACTTGGGATCTTCTAAAATAAGAATATAAAGTAGCCTTCATCATAAACATTCAAATCAAGCAATTGAACTAGAGATAAGAAATTGAAGATTTGTCTCTAAATACAAGTGGTCATATTGAAAATTTTATTTATTAAAATATATAAAATTATAAGAAATTTAGATGAATATGGATGTCAATATTCTGAAAGGAAAAAGTTAGATAAGGTAATTCAATTCTTACATAATGATGAAAGGTTCAAACATGCTATGATGAGCATAGTTCAAAATAATACTTTAGGTAATTTATCAATTGATGAATTAGTATCTTAATTTAGAAAGTTAGAAGATCTTAAAAGGCATGATATTCAACATTAAATTAATTTAGCTTATTATATAAGAAATACAAGAGGAAGACATAAATTTGGAAGAGGAAGAAACATGCAATCAAATTTTAAAGATGAAAAGAATTAAGATTCAAGTTAAAACTAGAATTTACAATATAAAAAATTTAAGAGGAAGAGGCCAAAGAGAAGGAAGATTTAATTTCAGTCTAAGAAACCAAAAAGAAGCATCATCAACAAATTTTCCATGGTGCTAGTATTACAAGAAGAAAGGTTACTATGAGGACAAATGCTCATGGAAGGCAGGATTTCCTTTCTATACTCCAAATGATAATTCCAAATCAAATGAAGACAATTATTAGCCTCAAAGCAATCATCAAGAATCACAATATCAATCCAAAGTAAGAGATCCAAATTCAAAATTTGTTGCTTATCAAATGGTAAAGGAAGTTACTTCACATACGTAGCTTATTAATAGTAGATGTTGTAATCATATGATGCCTTTCAAGGATAATTTCATTAATTTTAGTCTAAATGATATTCTTTGTAGCATCAAGGTTGGAGATGGAGTAGGTGTAAATATTGGAGGAATAGGTAATGTTCTCCTTACACTTCCTAATGGCCACAAAATTAATGTTCATGATGTATACTATGTTTCTCAATTGTTAAGTTGATTCCTATTAGTTAGACAAATAGTAATTAAAGAAAATCAGGTTATTTTACAATATCAAGGAAATATTATTATTATTAAGTTGAAGAAGTGGAATAATCAATTTTATTGTTTGGAAACATAATCATCCAAACGAATTGAAGCATTAAATTCTCAAAATTTTCCATCAAATTCCTTGGGTGTTTCACTCTCAAAGAATATGGCATTGGGGGTTAGACGATGCTTCCTACATTTTATATTGAAAAACTAAAAAATAATAACACTAAAATTGAATTCAAGTGTTCAGAAATTTCAAAAGAAGTATGTGACATATATCTCAAAGGAAAACAAAAGGCCTTGCCTTATAATTTATGAATGCAAAAAAGACAGAAACTTCTTAAGCTTCTATACATGATTTAGTAGGTCTAATTCCTATATTAGCTCAAGAAGGGAACAAATATTTCCTTGTCATTGTTGATAACTTCAATAGTTATTTATGGACATACTCATTACATTCCAAAGACAAAACATTTGACATATTTCAAAATTTTAAGAATTTGATAGAGAATAGATTAAATCTAAAAATTACAATAGTAAGGAATGATAAAGAAGAATTTTAAAATTAATAAATTGATAATTTATGTATTAATTTTAATATTGAGAAGCAAACTACATGTGGCTCTTCACCACAAAGTAGTGAAATTTTTGAAAGAAAGAATGAAATAATTCAAGAAATATCAAGATGTTTCACTTCCCAACCAATTTTGAAATGAAGATCTTCATGTTTTAACTTACATTCTCAATAGAACTATTATTTCTTTAATTAAAGAGAAGACATCATATCAACTTTTATATCGTAAAATACCAAACCTATCACACATGAAATTTTTTGGATGTATATGTTATGTTAAAATTCCAAATGAATTGCTGAAGAAGTTAGAAGATAGAGGAAGGAAATACATCTTTCTTTGTTATGATGCTAAAGCATGTGGATAAAAATGCTATGATTCCTAAGAGAAGAAATTTTTTATTTCAAGAGTTGTTATTTTTTATTAGGAAAAGTTTGGCTTTGAAAATTTTAATGAAGAAGACAAACCTAAAATTTCTCAAAAAACTTGGTTGTAAAGAGAACATTCTAATAGCTAAATTTTGGATCATAATTATAATAGAATATTTACTAGATCTTAAGCCATCACTCATGTTACATACTTAGCCCTTCTTCATGAGCCAAACAATGTATAAGTGGCTTTGAAATATAAACTATGGAAAGAGGCCATGAAGAATGGTATAATTTAATTATGAAAAATTAGATTTGGACTCTTGTAGAAAGATCAAGAGGCAAGAAAGTTCATGATGCAAAATGGATATTCAAGATAAATTTTAATGAAAAAAACGAAGTTACAACATATAAAGAAAGTTTAGTTACAAGAGTCTTCAAGCAAAAAAAGCATATAGATTAGGATGATATTTTTACATTGGTTGCAAGATTTGAAACAATCAAATTTATCCTCTTTATTTTTGTATATTATGGAATCAAACTTTATCAAATGGATGTTAATTTAAAATTACTTAATGGATATTTAGAAGAAAAATCCTATATTGAATAACTTGAATGTTTTTTCATAAAAGGAGAAGAAGGAAAGTTATGCAAACTTACAAAAGCCTTATATGATTTAAAACAAGTCCAAAGACCCTAGTTCCATAGAATGAATTTTTCTTGATGGATGGGTATAAATCATGCACTTTTAAGCAAACACTCTACTACAAACATTTTGGAAAATATTTTATTTTGATTTGACTTTATGTGGATGATTTAGTATTTTGTGGAATTTCTGAAAATTTAATTATTGCATTCAAGAAAAATATGATGACAAAGTTTAAAATGAAATACTTAGGGTTGCTGAAATATTTTTTGGAAATTTAAGTTTATCAAGAAGAATATTCTTTGAAAATTCATCAAAAAAAATATGCTCAAGATATTCTTGATATGCATGACATGTAAGAAGAAAGAATTTTTTTCACTACACTACCTCAAAATTATAAGATTAATTTAAAAGATTAGACTTCATTAGTAAATACTTTACATTATAGATGTATCATTGGCTCATTAAGATTATTATGTCAAAGTGGGCTTGATATAGGATTTACTACTTCTTATCTTTTAAGATTCATGTAAGATCTAAGAGCCTCTCATATGAGTTTACCCAAGCATGTTCTCAAGTATATCAAAGGCACTTATGAATATGGCTTGAAATATGTCAAAGGAGATGTAAGATTCCATGTGCACTATGATGATATTTGGGGAGGAGATTTAAACCCTAGAAAATAGACTTCATGTTCTCTTATTTTTTATGGGCCAAATCCCATTAATTGAAAGGAAAGAAAACAAATTTTAGTTAGTCTTTCATCTTATCAGGTAAAATTTATTTCCATGGGTGAGTGTCTATAACATATTTTATGGCTCAAAAAGTTACGTTCACACATTGAATTTGAAGATGATACTCCCATTGATCTATTTGTTGACAACACATTAGCCATTAATCTTTATAAAGATCATGTTCTTCATAAGAAATTAAAACACATTAGCCTCAAGTACCATTCCAGAAAAGATAAAGTCAAAGAAGGTATTATCAAGGCCACATATTTGGAAACCAAATATGAATTGGTTGACATGTTCATGAAGGTCATTCCTACAAGCAAGCTTTAACAACATACGGAAGAGATTTGTATCACCAAACATGAAGATAAAGATAAAAGTAATTTAATTTTATTACTCCTTTCATTCCACCTTGAAGGAGGAACTATTAAGTTATAGTGTGGATGGTAGCCTTCTCATTTCTTCATTAATATATTCTCATTTTATGCATTTTATTTTTTATTTTTTATTTGAATTACATGATTATTCCAATGCTTGTAAAAGTTTTATAAAATGGAAAATTTAATATATGAGGCATAATAATGCAAAAACATGATAAAAATGACAAATTAGGACCAACTTGCTCTATAAATTGAGATGCCCTCACATAGGTCATAGTGAAAGGGGTTTTCACTTTTTATTTCTCATTGTCATTTTCAACATTCAAGTGTTTCAAGAAGGAGAAGAAGTTTCAATCCTTTTGATATTTTTGATTCAAAATTTTCATAATATTTAAATTCTCATATGATCTTTCAAAATTTTCACAAGATCTCTCATATTTCTCACATTCAAATTCTCACATCTCTTATTTTATTCACAATTCACATTAAAGATCATATACATCATATCATTTTATTTATATCTCTTCAAAGTTTCTAACGATAATTAGTTTTCAAATTTTTTTATATCTAAAATGTTTAAAGCATCATATTTCATTGTGAATTTTAGATTTAGAGTTCCATTTCATGCATTTTTAGTTGAGAACAAGTTGCTTCTACATCTTATAGCTTAGATATCTCTTGAATTTAATTTTTCTTACACTAATATAATTATGTTTGTAAATTATAGATCATTTGAAACTAATTACATTTAAGAGAAACAACCTTGAATTCATTTAGATTTCATTTTTAAAAATTAATTTTTCACAACTAGCTTGACATCAACTCTAGTGTCTCTAATTGATAAAGAAGAAATTCAGAATCAATTCTTATCATTGTAGTGATAGTGTGTAATATGCTTAAACTCATTTTAGTACCAAGAATATTAATCCATATTGATTGTTATGATCTCATGTGATTTGCCTAAAATTTTCCAAAGAGTAATTGATTTTCTTAGTGCTATGGTGATGAATAGCAATTAGAACAATAAGGATATCATTTTTCATCGATTCCAACAAGGTGATAACATGAAATTTTCAATAAGATTAAAGCTTTTGTGCTCACTTTGACATCAAGATCAATTAATGAAATGAATGTTTAAGGCATGGACATGTAAATTTAATCCTTGGACTTTAAGAAAAATGCATCAATTTTATCACTAGATTCTCAAGTTTAATGAAAGTCATCAGTTTGATTATGAATCATGTAAGGTTTAAACATTATTCATATCTTTGGATCCTAAAAAAATTCACTATTTACCTTTCCAAGATACCATGGACTAAAAATAGTAAACCCACTTAAGGTTGTATATTTAGATGTGTCTGGGTCATTCTCACCACAACATATAAGAAATGAAAGGATTTTTGTGATCTTTGTGAATGATTTTAGTTGAATCATGTGCCTTTATGACTTAGTATACAAGTCACAAGTTTGAAAAAAGTTTAAAAATTTTAAAGTGAGAACATAAATAAAGAAAAAACAAAGATAAAGCTACTAATAATGATGGTGGTGAATATACTTTGAATGAATTTAAGATCTATTGTAATACTAATGATATAAAGTAAAAGTTAACAATGCATATACAGTGATAGAAATAATGAATTTATCAATGATAGAAATAATAAGATGTATGATGCATGATGCACAAGTGCCAAAAATGTTGTGGATAGAGATGACATACTATTCTATTCATATCATTAATAAGATTTCAACTATATCTTTGATTGGTAGCCCTTCAATTAAGAAAAGGTTTGAAAATCATGATGCATCAATATCTCATTTTCATCCTTTTTGGTAAGACATGTTATATTCATGTTCCTTAAGCACACTATGGAAAATTGAACTCCAAGGTCACAATGGGATAGCTACTTGGTTATTTTAAAACAAAAAACCCTACTAAGTGATGACATCAAGGATCATAAAATTGTTGAATATTGTAATATATTTTTTGATAAACTATTCCAAAAATTAGATCACACCTTGAGCGAAAAATCTACCACCAACAATATGTTGACTCATGACTATTTATGATCTTGAATGAAGATGATGATAATGAAACATTGACAAATGAGAAATCCATTTCCACACGTTCCTCTGTATATCAACAACCACAATGGTTTAAAAATCAATTAAAATACCTAAGACTAGTAAATTTAGAACTTATAAATGAAATGCCTATGAAAAGGCTTAGAAGTAAAAGAATGTTTATTACTAAAGACCATTATAACTTACTAAATTAAAAATGTTATTTGAAGTAGGTGGACCCTTGAGTGTGTAGGAGGCTATGCAAAATAAAGATTGATATGATGTCATGAAGGTAGAATACAATATATTAATGAAAAAATGGTACGTGGAAATTTGTAAAGAGTTTACTAAAAATGAAAATATTGTTAAGTAAATTGATGTGTCATATTAAGAGTAAAAATGATAACACGATGGATAAATATAAATCCAAATTAGTTCTTAGAGGGTTTGCACAAAGGAATAATATTGATTATAAAGAAACCTTTTCAGCAACCATAAAATAGTGGATCTTATGGTGTATTTTACCTTTAGTCACTACTTATGGTTGGAAACTATATTAACTTAATGTTAATTTTGGTTTTTTTTATTGGAGATCTACAAGAAGACATTTTTACGTAGCAACTAAAAGGCTTTGTAGATTCTAAGTATATCATCATATTTTTTCGGATGCATAGATTAGTATATTATCTTATGCTTTTGTGCTTGTCATGCTTTGGATTGCTATGCCTTTAAATTATGCTTATTAGTCAATTTAGATTTTAATATTTATGTTTTAAGATTTTGTATATTTAATTCCATGCATTATTTAATTATATTTTTTGTTGGTATGCATTAACCTAGTGCATGAGTTTCACAAGATTATCATGGATGTTATGATATGATCATGTAAGGCATGACATGTGTTGTTTTAGTTTAAATGCTTTTAGTATAGATTGTGGGGGTGGGGAGGTGTCAAAATCCAAAAAATAAATATATTTAAAAATCAAATTTAGATTACAAAAGTAGGGAAGTAGAGGAGAAACTCCAAAACAAAAAAAAGAAAAGGCTCAATGGTTTTGGATATGACCTTTTAAGTTTTCATCCTTATAAGCAATCTTGAAAAACCTCCCCTTTGGGGTAAGAAAAGGATCAGATCTTGCCCTCATTCAGAAGCACCCAAATGTGTTTTCACTTCCTACTAAATTTTTTCTATTAATAAAAAAAAAAACTATAGAGAAAAACATTTATGAATTTAGCTAAAGCATTAGCAGCTAAATGATGTCACCTTGAACTGACAAAGGAAGAAAATTAGCTAGAGAATCTTTGTGAAAAATCACATTACATCAAAACATCTAGATGGCATGAAGAATAAGATGATGAAAGAAACACCAAATATAAATGATGAATCATGGTTAGCCAGGCCCCAATATCAGGTACACGATATCGCAGCCTAGATACGATATCGTATATACGATATTGTGATTCCTATGTTAGCCTATAAATATAGCATTCAGGTGCACAGTAAGGGGCTCTTTTGTTAGTTTTGGAGTCATTTCTTTTTGTTAGTAGTTAGTTAGTTTTTAGTTTCCAATTCTTTTCCAAGTGCATGCCCACAGTGTGATGCTTGTAATTGTATGGAACCTTTGTTTAAGTGTGACGTACTTGGACATGCACATGATCGACAATAAAGATCAAGATTACTCCATCATTGTAGCATTCACCTAGCTTTTAATTTTTTTTAATTATTTATTACTTATTGTTTTTTTCTTAGTTAGTATTTCTTTTATCATCATTTACTATTCTTGTTGTTAATGCAGAATGAGTACGCCTTAATCACGAACATTTAAGTGTAACTACATGGTAACCCAGTAGTGTATCAAGTAGTGCTTTGAGTGATGTGTGCTTGGTAATCCCAAAAGTAGTACACGAAGTCCAAGATGTGTCTGAATGATTAGGGATAGATGCTCATTTCACTCAAGCTAGCTTAGATCTTATTTTCTATTACCCATTAGCTTAATTAAGTTATCTCTTATTGTCCTTAGGAGTAGCATAGTAGTAAGAACCACATCATACACCTCACTCTGGACTAAACCATACATGACAAAGCAATTACTAGTCCAAGTGGGAAGATAGCGAACTACTATCAACTTATAACTATCTAGGTGCCACAACTAGTTCATCTGTGAAGTTTGATTGGATCGTGCGTCTATGCTCATGTTCATATGGTTGAGCATAGGGGTACCTCACCGCTCATCATTGGCACTATTGCCAAGGGATGGTGCTAATTGTCTAGATTAGTTATATCATACAAGATCGCTGTAACAAGGTATTAATGATATATCTTTCAAAAAAGAAATTAAATTCAATTAAGTCACATACAATTCACAACAATGTCTCTTTCACAAGACAACGATGACGTAACAACTAGCGAGGCCATTCATTGAAGAACCAATGAAATTTATGATGATGAAGTTTGGAGTACTCAATATTATGCAAGAGTCTCATATGACAATACTCAAGGACTTTTGTCATCCAACTCAAACACCTCTAGTGAAGATGGGACATCCCTTAGAACGAGGGGGTTGTAAGGCCTAGAACCTTCTCAATGGTTAGCAAGAGTACATCAGGGGATGATTGGGAGATTTACAAAAGTCATGACGAGTCTTCCAGTTCCCTCTCTTCCTCTACTTTTTTGATGTTGGGGCATAATGTGGATAACTACTCCTTAAGGGGTCAACATAAAAATAAAAATTGAACCCATAGGCAAAATCAAGAACATGAACATGAACATAGAAAACATCATCCCAACTCATGAACTGACAACCTATTTAGCAACGATGAACCCTTGCAGGTCACTAAGAGCCTAATGCATATAACAGAAGCCATTTAAATATCCCACAAGCATCACAAGGAAAGCCATATACCTAGGCTTAATTTAAACAACTTTCCTAAGTTCTCAGGAGGCTATAATTTAGATCCACAACATCATTTGCAAGCCTTGTATGATTCCTGTGCATGGAAAAACATTTAGAATGGGTGGCAAAGGCTTAAGCTCTTCTCTATGACACTTGTTGGCCAACCTAAAGTATGGTATAGGTCTTTAAAACTGAATTTAATTCTCTATTGGCCTACAATGGTAAACCTCTTCAACGAAAGATATTAAACCTATACAAGAGTGTCAGCCTTGAGAAGACAAATCCAAGAGTGGAAACAAGGGCAAAATGAACCCTTGGACATGGCCTTAGAAAGATATTACTTGTTGTTAAACAAATGCCCAGGCCATGGGTTCTCCAAGGAAAGGTTAATTTATCACATCATGGATGGGCTCTGTAATGAAACAAGGGAGACCCTAGGGATGTATGCCCTAGGTCAACTATATGAAGTAAGAACCCATTAATTCCAAGAGCTTATTAAGTGGGTAGCAAAAGAAGAAGGAGAAATAGCCAAATGGGAGAATGTTGAAAAATATCAATAGGATCAAACTCTTGAAGTAAAGAAGGTCCATAATTATGAAGAGGAAAAATCAACTCATCTTGAGGGGGTGAAACCATCCCCATCTTTGCCAATTCTAAAACCACTAGATAAAATTGAGGCAAAGATCAATAAGATGACGAAGTGGACACATGAAAAATGTGGAGAATATGCAAATATTATTAGAGGGAGACCCACGCAAGATAACATTGACAACCAAAACAAATAGAGGATATCAAACCTAGAAACAAGACAAAATGCCATTTGATAATCGAAAAGAAGAGTTGAAGAAAATGAGGATAGGGGTATCTCAATCGCAAATCATGAGTATTAATGTGATGTTTATCTACATGATCATTTTCTATTGCCCATTAGCTTAATTAAGTTATTTCTTATTGTCCTTAGGAGCAACATAGTAGTAGGAACTACATCATACACCTCACTTTGGACTAAACCATACGTGACAAAGCAATTACTAGTCCAAGTGGGAAGACATCAAACTACAATCAACGTATAACTGTCTAGGTTCCACAACTAGTTTGTCCAAGGAGTTCGACCGAATTGTGCATACATGCTCATATTTATATGGTTGAGTGTAGGGGTACCTCACTACTCATCAATAAAGTAGAAATCCTTGAAGTTAATGAGTGTTACCAAATAAAAATTCATCTAATCCTAG
This sequence comes from Gnetum montanum, assembly GCA_015680685.1. Lineage (NCBI taxonomy): Eukaryota > Viridiplantae > Streptophyta > Gnetopsida > Gnetales > Gnetaceae > Gnetum > Gnetum montanum. Next base: position 1,023,262 of record MNCI01006175.1, read on the forward strand.
TTGAAAATCATATAAATACCTACTACATGAATTCTAAGAGCTATGAGCAAGGGAACAAGTAAAATAACATTGGATGAATGTATTTGTCATGTTGCAAATATGACATCTTGGATCATGAACACCTAATTGAGAGAACTAAATACTAGTAGATAAATTTTGTAGAATCAAATACCAAAGAAAATGTCTAATTTTTTAAGGAGTAGTGGCATCCATATCTTCTAAATTCACTATTTCCATAACTACACATTGTGATTAACCTTCCAAAGATAATTGAATATTGGCCAAATATTAGTATTAGAACTAATAAGAGTATACATAATCTTGGGTTGGTATGGAAAAACATGATGGCAATTAATATGAGAAAATCATTATGAGAATCTTAAATAGGTACACTTCTATTCAAATTATCCAATGGATCAAAAAATATAGAATTTTAATAATCTAGTAATTATGCATGTGAAGAGATGAAAGGGAGGAAATGTCAAGCTTGTGCCATGTACTAGAAAGGTGTGGATGCTTAATAGCCCATGGTTCATTATTAATGAGAAGCCACTAAGGAGAAAGCTTATCAAGCATTGAGGTAGAAATAGTAATATTATTGAAGTTCCAAAAATCACTAATAAAACTCCAACCCTTTCAAATATGCTTCATGAAAACAAAACCTTTTGAAAAAAATGATCAAATTAAAAAATGAGTATCTCTCTAATAACCACTACCTCTAGGATTATCCATCCAAATGCGCTTGTAAAATAGAAGCTTTAAAGGCTTTCTACTAGATAATCATTTAACCACCCACTTGACACATAAAATAATACCATGTTTATAATAATTCATCAATCCTAATCCACCATCCTCTTTGTAAGAAGTGCAAATATCCCATGCACCATGACAATATGCTTTCCTAGAATGGCTACTACTCCAAGGAAAATTTATTACAAGATGAATAATGCAAAAATATGCAAAAATACTAGGATCCCAACATGAAGAATAATATATATGAGTAGCATGAATAATATGCTTACAAACAATAAAATTACTAGTCATTAAAATCTTCTTTTCCTTCTACTTAATAAGTTTTTGTTCAATTTTCTATAGTATAACATACCGTAATGTTTTTGAAGATCCACCAAAGGAAAAGAGAATGCCTTATATTTTTAAAACATACAAATATTCTAAGAAATGACAAGATTTAGACAAAGCCCATTCTTGAACCCTCTTATTGCAAAAGATAGAAAATTTGGACCAATATTAATCTGAGAACCTAAAACTCTACAATAATGATCAATATGATAAATAAGACGATTTGCAATACCTTTGTTATTTTTTTATCATAAAAAAGAAGTCATATATAAAATGCATATGTAGTAAAGTAGGAACATTTTTTTCAATAAAGATTGCTTGTAGCAAATTATGTTCTTGGTTCTTATATATAGCATGACATAAGAAATCTATAACAAGGATAAAGAGATAAGGAGAAAGAGAGCAATCTTGCCTAACTAGGAGTTTAAGCTTGAAGCTCTTAGTAATGCTAACATTTGTAGCCATAAGTGTATTAGTGTCATTTTATTCTATCATATGATTTAGTACAATTAAGCTTCAAAAAAGCAATGTCTTGATTGGAATCCCCAACCAACTACATACCCTTCAAAGCTACCATAACATTATCTAGAATATATCTACCTTTGACAAAGCTAGTTTTCATTGGAGTAATTAATTGAGGAATAATTGATTTCAATATTCTAGTAAGACATTTACCCAAAATTTTATAAACAGAATTCAAAAAGTAATAAATGTCGATTACCAATTTGAGAAATGTCACCATCTGTAGGAATAAGGATGATAACTTCTCTATTTAGCTCTTGACCAAGAGAACATTGTTCAATGACTTCAACAAAAATACAATAAAGGTCCATACTAAAAATATTCCATAAAAAATTTAATGGAAATTCCATCAAAACCTTGAGCTTTATCATTGACCAAGCTAAACACTACATCTTTAATTTTAGTAAGAGAGATATCCTATTCAAGAATATGGTTGTGATGGCCATCACCAATATTAGGTAAATGATCATAATTAGAGAGAAAATCCACATGATCAAAACCCTCTGAGACAAATACACATTGAAAGTGTCTTTTAAGAAAATCATTGATACTAAGAGGATTGAAACTAATTTGACCATCAACCTCCATGAAGTCAAGAATAGGTGAATTATCTTTACTTTTTAAGAATTTAAAAAATTCTTTGCATGGTCCTTCCTCTACTTTTAATTAGTTAAGATGACTCTTGATAAGAGCACTCTTAGCATTATGCATATCCCATTTTTATTTAATTGAGAAAACATAAGCAAGTCATTGTTGAAGATTAATATTAAAGGGATCATTATGTAAAGTAGTGTTGATTTGTTAAAATTCATCACAGTTTTTTTTCTTAGTCTCCCTTTATTTGTTAGCATATTGCTTATCTAACCAATAGGTACAATTACAAACATGATATATTACATGCACTTACCTATAAATCCAACTTGATTTACTAAGGGGTCTCATTTTTTCATTCAAGAGAGATTTCACAATAAATTTTCCATAAGGGGTAAGAAATAAATATGCATTCACATGGAAAAGATCATAATGTTGAACTAGAGATCTAATATCAAATTCCAAATTAAGAGAAATAAAAAAATGGACTGAAAGAGTTGCATCTTTGTGAACTTTAACCTTTCCATCATAGAACCAAGAAGAATAATTGAAAAAATGAAATAAGTCTTTCAAAAATATTATTATTATCTTTACATAGATTAGACTAGGTGATAATCATCACAAAAAACATTTGATCTAGCAACATTAGATAAATAAAATTGTTCCTTAACATCATACCAAATTGAAAGCTTATGGCCTTCAAGCTAAGAATAAACACCATCAATTCTACCATATGAATTTTTAGTCATATTAAAATCACCATCAAAGAGCTAAGGAACATTAGGCAAACATTGAAGAAGAAACTGCCATGAAAAAATTCTATCCATAGAAGTAGTAGAAGCATAAATATTGTAAATACCAAAAGGACTTCAAGCACCTTGAATAATAACAAAGACTATAAAATTTTATCTTCCATGAAAGAGAATTTCTTTAGATAAAAAATTATTGATTAAGAGAGTTGAACCACCTTGAAAAATATTATGATTAGTAAATAAAACTATAGAATCATGAAGAATACTATTACCAATAATAACTATGTTTGAATTGGAAATCTTAATCACTTGAAGAAGAATAAAATCAAGAACTAAATGTTGCATGTGAAGAAAAGAACTAATAACATTTATCGAAAGTCTATTAGTAAGACCCTAGACATTCAATGAGAACATTAATATAGGATGGAGGGGGATGAGGCCCTTACCCTATTAGTAGAATCAATATTCTCAAAAGAAATTATCTCCATATCCTAATTAATAGTTGTAAATGCATTATTATTCATAAAAATATCTTGAACATGCTAAGCATTTTCATGATTTAAGCATTTTCATTCTTAAAAACCATTCGAAAACCATTTGAGTCAACTCTAGGATCTTGTGAAATCTTAGAGTCATATATTTGTTTCCCCTTCATCAATGAAATTTTTTTTAAAATTTATTTCATTAGAATCTTCTTTGAAGATACATTTTGTTAAAAAATAGTAAAAGAAAGGGGTGGGCTAACTTTTGAAACATTAGCAAAAGAAATAACATCCATTTTACTAGATGTGGAAGTTTTGTCAAATTCAAGGATTATGATGATGATGGATCTTTATTGGTTCATCTGCATGGTTGTGTGAGAGGATTTGTCTATGTTCATGTATTGCTTCATGTACTGTACTTTTTTTCTAAGTTATTTATCTTGGCATTTTTACATGTTTATTTTAATTCTTAGGTTTTGTACATTCTAGTGTGGATTGGGTTTTTCTAAATTTCTTTCAAATTTGTATGCATCTTAATTGGGATTAGGTCTTACTTTGAATGTAAATAATTACCTAACTTCTAAGTTTAATTCATTATTTCTCTATACTATAATTTTACTATTTTTTACTAGATTTGAAAATAAATAAATTTTATGATAATTCATTGTATCAACTAACTTTTTCATAAGTATTACATGTTAAAATCATATCTTAGTACTATTATGTTCATTTGGTTATAGATCTTATTAAGTCTTGATCATTTTGTTAGATTTCAAGTCTTTATTGTTTTAGGAAGTTTTAGCAATGTTAGCTAGGATTTGAACCCTTTGATGTATCATAATTATGTTAATTATGTTTTTCTTTATTTGATGATTTGATAATCTCTTCTAAGTCATGTTGATCATGTCTCTGGTATTTCTTGGTATTTTTCATTTTTAGAGGTCATTTCAAGCTATTTTCTCAATTTCTCAAATTTTGTACCAAAACCACAAGGCAACTATGGGTTGTAGTGAGACTGTTGGAAGATTTTGATCTCCCACCACAAGTTTGAAAAGGTTGTTGTTGATTCTTTCTCCTTTTGGTGCAATTCTAGCACCTTTTTTCAGTAAACCTACTATTTCATCAATCATTGTTAAGTCATTGTCTATCACCATGGGTCATGGTGAAGTCATGGTCAAGCCTATTTTATAATTCTTATCATTTCAATTCATTTTGACTGATTTATAATAACCAAAAGTTGTAGGTAAGCCATTTCTACTATAGTTTTTATGTTTGATTTTTTTGAGTAAATAAGAAGTTATGATCACTATAACGATAAAAAATGTTAGTGGCTAGAATCACCGAGGGGCCAATGGACCCATAGCCTTAACCCCACCTCTATGTGAGGGCCTTGTTGGAAACAGAGGCAGAGCATCCTAGGCAATTTTGTCGATTGAACAAGGACTTTGCAAATTGTAGTCGGGGTGGTGGGTGCAACCAGGGGGTGGCATGGTTAGCTGAAATGTGAATGTGGATGACGTGAAATGGTGCTAAGTGTTCTAGTAGTGTTTCGGTGCGAACTGTAGAGTGTAGTCACAAAACGGGGGTGGCATAGTTAAGGGTTTTGGCCAAAATGAGGGTGCCAGCCTATGGAAACTACCTCCCAAATGTAGTACAACGTGACTGCACATGGAAAATGTAAAAAAATGCTAGAAATAGGAGAGAGAAATGGAACACCGCCCCAAATGGGAGCATAGTTATCTTCAAAAATGGATTCAAAAGGTATGCGATGTAAAACAAGTGTAGTAGAGGCATAGTCATAGTCTTGGTGGTGTCAGGCTGTGAAGTCTGATGCTCGCTATGCTATCCATGCTTGTCGAGTTGACCACCGTAGTGTACCATGGGTGGTGGTGTTCTACTAAGCTACGATGGGGCTACATCATCTGCAACTCTACCTCTTTTTGGTTCACTGCTTTGCCTTTGGGTCTCATTTTCCCAAATGCCAAAATGCCAAACTACTGTGCCTTTGGCTCTCGTTTTCCTAGATGCCAAAATGCCAAGAATTCCCCCTACCTTTGGGTCTCGTTTTCCCAAAATATACCAAAATGCCAAAGTGCCAAGATGCTAACATCCAAAATTTTCCAATCATTTCAAACTACCAAAAATTTGAGAATGCCAACCACTTGGGAATGCCAACTATTTGAGAATGCCAACTGCCTGGGAATGCCAACTATTTGAGAATGCCAACCCTCTGGGAATGCACATCATTTGAGAATGCCAACTACCTAGGAATGCCAACCATGAAAATGTTGGGGATCTAGGGGTGTTTATAGGGCTAGGGTTAGCCCAAAATGTAGATTGGGCACCACATGGTAGTGTGGTAGGTGTGACTATGCCCTGGGGTAGTTGCGACTATGCTCATCTCAACTACACTCTACAGTGTGGAAAATGGTGTTGAGTGGTGTCATTACTCTAACAAAGTCTATGAAGCTGAGAGAGTGAGACTACATTACCCAACTGCATGGAGAAGATCACAATGTACCTAAAAATGTCAAACAATGAAACTTTTGGAGACTATGCTCTAGAGTGTAGTTATAATTTTTTGGAAAAAGGGGAATGCAAAAATGAGAAATGCTGTCAATAGAGGTGTGCCAAAGTTGATGTCGATACCAAAGCTAAGGTGTGGGAGCCTTTTGAGGTTGTTCTTGCCATCTATGCTTGACTACACTCTAAACTAGGTGAGAGTGTAGTCCTTGACTTAGGAAAAATCTAGTCAAAATACTTGGCAAAATGTGGGGAAGTGTTGACTACGCTCATAAGCATAGTGAGCATAAGCTTAACACTTCGAGAAAAATCTACAAAATCTGGCCTTTAGACTGACTATGTTGACTACACTCTAGAGTGTAGTCTCAATAGTGAAGAGTGTAGTCTCAACACTTAGAAAAATTTGAGAAAAGTATCATTGTTCTGATACTTAGCCAAGTCTGTGGTAGAGAAGTTGGGATCCAAATTTTTGTGGTGTTTCATTGGCCCCTCTTTGTTAACATCTAGAGGAGTGGCCAAAGATACATTGACAAAGAATCACAAAACACCATAGTAGATGTGGCACCAACATTGCTCATCAATACCAGATCATGTGTTGTTCCACCACACTCAAGAGTGCTGTGGATAGACATATGTTGGGGCAAAGGGTATAGGCAATAAGCTAGAAAGATGAGATGCAAACTAGGAGATGAAATGCAAGTAGTGAGATGAAATTTAAATAGTGTATGATGATGCAAATGCAAAGTTAGCATGGTTGATTATGATCATGGCACGAGGATGGCTTGCCCTTGAAACATTAATCTCTCATTGAAGTGCTCATGAGAGAGTTAGTGTGGATTCAAGGTTAGGCTAGTTTTGAAATTGCAGTGCACTTAGATTTCCTTGGGGATGTGCTTTTCCCCATTCTCTTTTGCTTTTCTTTTTATTACTTTTGCTTTTTGCTTTTTTCTTTGCTACAAGGAAAACCTCTGTTGGGTCTAGCTTACTATTGAATACTAGCTGCAAGGTGTGGGCCATCAAGTAAATGGGCTTTGTTGGCCATCAAGTAGATGGGCTTTGCTTTAATGCAACTATTTTATGTCTATCAGATAGGTGTTTCCTCCTAAGGATGAGTTGCATTACATCTTCTTAGGCTTTGACTAGCTAGCAGAGGCTCCCCATGGGATGAGTTGCATTACGTCCACCATGGGTTCTATGATTAACGTGAAGAGAATGTGCCATGTGTGTTACAAGGTATATGCATCAGAGGGTTTGCATGCAAGGAATGTGAGGAATGAGGGAAAGGCAAGAGGATCAAGACATGGGAATGTGGGAGTAGATGTGCATAGGCTAAAGTAGGGTGAAGGAGATGTGCACTCTTGAGTGGCTTAGCTAGCCTAATCATGCACATCAAAGTGATGTGCTGACTTGCCACTACGATGAAATGCACCTTTGCATGATCATCTCTAGGGCTTCATCCTGCAAACACAACTTCGAGAAGACAAGAAAATCATAAAACGTGAAATGCAGTGCTAGATGCTAGATGCGAAGATGTTGCAAATGCATGAAATGTTGAACTAGTTGCAAGTGCTCAGGAAGTTGGTGAAAGTGCTAGAACAATGATGCTATGAATGCTCCAAAGGTCAGAATGATGGAAGGTGCTCCAAAAGATTAGCAAAATGGTGAGAAGTGATGATGCACATGCTCAAAGCCTTAAACCCAGTTTAAGGTCCTGGTAGACCATGAACCCAGTTTAAGGTCTTGGTAGACCTTGGGGTTTTAATTTATGGTCCTAGTAGAATTTTGAATGCTAGTTTAATGTTGCAGTGGATGGTGGATGTGCCAATTTAATGTCATGACCCAAGGATGAGTTGTGCTAGTTTAAGCACTGTGGAAGATGAATGTTATGGGTGCCAGTTATAGCATCGTGGCCCAAGGACAATCTATGCCAGTTTATAGTCGTAGCAGACTACTATACTAGTTTAACGTCATGGTGGACTATTTGTACCAATTTTAGCATCATGGCAAACACGTGCTTACCTTGCTTTGGTGAGGTATAGTGCTACATTCATAGCCATGTTGTGTGCTTACAAGATCCTGCAAAAATTAACTAAAAAAAAACAAAATCAAATGACACATGTTTTAAATCATGAATGCACAAATGAAAGGAGAGTAATGTGAAAAGTAATAATTTTAGGCCATTCTGGGTTATAGATGCTACTTTAAGGCCATTTTAGATCATGTGTTGCCAATTTCATGGTTGTGGCAATCTGGAGGTGCCAATTTAAGGCCATAGTGAGCTATGCATTAGTTTAAGGCCTTTTTGAGCCATGTGCTAGTTTAAAGCCTTTGCGGGCCATGCATTGTTTTTGTATTTTTGGTTTTATGATTTTCATGTGTTTTTGATGTTTTTTCAAATGCAATGTGTAAGTTAACTAGATGAATGCACAAATAAGACAAAACAATGTGTAAACAAAGAAAAATGCACAAACTAAGCAAGTAGATGAAATGTAAATGTGTAAACTAGTGCAATGCAAATGAAAGTCAAAAATGCGAAAATCGTGGCAGCAAAGGGTGGGTAGGCACCTAGACCATTTTTGACCAAGGGAGTATCTTATCGGGAAATTGCTCCCTAACCAGGCATGGATTAGGAGTCATGTAGGGCTTAGGGTCCTCTAGGAGGTTGTTGGCTTCTATTGCTCATTTGAGTGTGTTAGCCTTAGGCATTGTGTTGGTTACCGCAGGTGCATCATGAAGAAACTCCACCTCTAACACTTGGCCCATGTCTATGTGATGGATGGTTGGAGGGGAGACATTATCACCATGGATGATAACTTGACCATCTTCATATGGAAGGTGAATTTCTTGGTGGATTGGAGAGGAGATGGCCCATAGCTAAGCTAGCCAAGGCCTACCTACAATCAGGTTGAAGCCTAGCATCTCCTCTATGACAGTGAAATCTGCTGGTGGGAAACTTCTTCCCTACCATTAAGGCTAACTTGATCATGCCCCTAATGGTGATGCATGATGCATTGAAGGATTTTAGACACATGATTTTGGTTGGCCTGATCTCATCTATCAAGCCAAGCTTGTCAATGATGAAGAACAAGACTATGTTTATTGTGGCGCCATCATCAAAATGCACCTTGGAAATGGTGCACTACCCAACATGTATGCTAATTGACAATAGAGCTGTTGTGACCTCCCCTCGTTTGGAGTTGACCTTAACTACATCATCATGAAAGGCTAAGGATGTTAAACCTGATTCCAACAATGCAAGAGGTAACATCTCTGCACGGATGAAGGCCTCATCTGTAGAGATTTCCTCCGTCATAGTAGATGAGGTCATGACTAGGTCATACAAGCTCAACATTGTGTTCTTTTGCTCGAGCATTTGTTTCACCTGGGTTAATGCAGCTGTGAAGTCCTTATCATCAATTGTTGTGCTAGCCTTAACCTCCTCCATGTTGCTGAAGAGATAGATCTCTTACAGAGGGGACTTGGGCTTGGTTTGCTTGGCCTACTTCTGGGCCTTAGTGCATGGTTGCAGCTTGCTAGTTGTGGCCTTGGCTTTGGCCATGGGGGTTGTAAGGTGCTCATTCAGCCTCTTGCATTACCATTTGGTAGACTTACCCAGGTTGCTAGTGGGGTTGGTCTTTGGAGGAGCAAGGATCGACACATTGCCCACTATTAGGCTTTGGGTAGGTGATGGGCCATCACATCATGGCACCCTAATGACAAATGGTTATTTGGGAGTTGTTGCAAGGCCAACTCGTTGTGGCACCTTGATGACAAAGGGTTGTTTATCGATTCTTGTTGCTACATCATGCCAGTTTAACATCTTAGTAGATGATTGTGCTAGTTTAACGTCTTAGTGGATGGTTCTTATGGGACCTTGACCATGAAGGGTGTTGTGGGTGCTTGCAGTGGCACTTTAACCATGAAGGAGAACCTTGAATGTGTGGATGTCAAGCAAACCTTTGTGCTACTAAGAGGCATGTGAACCACAAAAGGTTGCTTAACTGGTTTGGACTTGTTACCCATACCAATAGATTTTATGATTTAGGTGATGTCTTTTGCATTAGATTGGCTTACTACGTCAAAAGTTAGTTGGCCCCTTTCTATCATTCTTTGTAGATCATCTTGTAAAGCTTGACATAAGTCCATATTGTAATCGAGCAACTAGTGGTAATGATAGAATTGGTCCAGTTGAAAGTCATTTGGGACCAAGGGCTTGTTTGGTAGTATTGAGGTGAGGTTACTCAATAATTTATAGTACCTATCATGTCTTTGGCAAGTAGTCTCTAACACTTGTTTGTGTTGGATTTTTCTAGCTTTCAGTAGTTGATCTAGTAGCAGTGAGGGTCGTAGTGGCAACGAAGTATACTTTGAGTGGTTCTTGCACTCAAAGTTGCGCCTTGGAGAATTTTTCATTGTGGTGCCTACCGTTGTAGGTGGGTTGGTCACCTGGGCACCAAAGTTGATGGCTTTGTGTGTTTGGGCCTTGGGCTACCTAGCCATTGGGCCCTAGTTGGTTGCTACCATTGCTACTATTGCATTTTGTTTCTTTACATGCTAGTTTCTGTAGGCCATATAGGCTAGGTTGTTACTTGCTTACGCTACCTCCTTTATGCCCTTTGTTTGAGAAAAGGCTTGGCTAAGAGAATTTAGGGCCAAATAGTACAGTCTGGACTTGACGAAGTCAGTCACTGCATCCTTGGATATGGCCAAGAGGTGTGTCTCTACTATGGGCTCTCATGCAACAAGGAGCACCAACATTGGATAAATTTGGGCAAGAGATCTAGGTGCCCCTACTTGACCTACATGAGTTGGTTGAGGGTTACTTCAAGTTTCAAGTTGTACCTAAAGTGTGTCACAAACTGGCTTAGGAGATCCTCCAGTGAGGAGATCAAGCCCCTAGGTAGTGAGCGATACTAGTCGAGGGCTTTACCAGTGAGTGACATGGGGAAGACACACATAATGGCATGTGGCCATGCTTGTAGAAGTAAGCACTTGGACTTGAAGGTGACCAAGTGCATGTTAGGGTCCCCCTCACCGTTGTACTTGGTGAGTTGGGATAACAAGACCTTAGTTGGGAGAGTTAGAGGTGGTATCATAGAACTTATGGGATTGTCCTGGTAGAAGTCCACCACCTTGATAGTGTTGAAGGAGGCAGCCTTGAGCTAGTTGATCTCCTTTATCAAGCCTTGGATTAGCTAGAATGATTGATCCAAGCTTGGAGATGTGCTAGTTGGTTATGTTGGCTAGGCTTTTGTTGGCTGCACAATGTAGTATTGGATTGTTGGTTATAGAGTATGCTAGTTTAACATCAGAGCAAATGATGATATTTGATGTGTTGGCTAAGGGATGGACACAGTGATCAAGGTAGGCCACACACGCATGGGTTGGATGGATAGCAAGGATGTCAATAAAACAAGCAGGACATAGGATGCCTAAATTGTTTGGGCCTGGGAGGGGGCCCCTATGTGAGTAGAGGGTTAGGGCTAGGAGATGGCCCCTATGTAAGCATTAGGTTAGGTAGATGCGTTCACTATCAAACTATGGAGTAACTGTCGGAAGATGGTGTAAAGGGGGCTCTCGCATTTGGAGAGGGCCTCAAACTTATCTTCCTCCTCCTGTGAGGCTTCCTCATAGGTTGCTCTTGCATTATTCTCGTTTGCACAGATGAGTTGGAACAACAATTGGTGGTAGGGCTCCATGAGTGGGATTATGTTGAACAAGGTACGGTTGTACTCTCATCTATCCCAATGGACTTATTCATAGTCTTGTTTTGCCTCTAGGTCAAGGTTGTCCATGGGTAACCCTACTTGGATTTTTGCACAAATAAAAGTGTATTGTTCATGGCTTAGCATAGCATGCTTTGGGTGGGTGATGGTGTCAAGTGTGTCAAACACCAATGTGGAAGGCTGATCTAGATTCATGTTCACAGATCAGGCGATAAGAGTTGTTGTTTGCAAAAAATGACGAACTCTAAAAACTGCAAAAAATTGACTAAGTCTGAAAACTATAGAAAATTGACGATGTTTGACAACTATGAAAAAATGACTGACTGTAATATAGCAGAAAATTTGGCTAAGTATGGAGACTGTGCTCTACACCGGCAAATTAGCTAAGTATGAAGACTATGCTCCACATCAACTACACTCCCTGCCAACGATGCTCTCTACTCTAGGAGAATGAAGACTTACGAAAAATAGTGGAGAATGGTGTGATTTTGGTTGCTACATGGGATCTTGGGAAGACCAACAATGAGGACCAATTTGCACTGATAGGGGTGCAGAGAGCATGCAAAGATAACCACAATAGAATGCAAAGAAGGAAATGGCATGGCCCTCCTTCTAGCCCCAAAAATTGTAATGATAGAAAATGTCAATGGATGGAATCACCAAGGGGTCAATGGACACATAGCCTTAACCCCACCTTCATGTGAGGGGATTGCTAAAAATAGAGGTGGAGCACCTTGGATGATCTTATTAATCGAATAGGAACTTTGTCGATTGCAGCTGGGGTGGTGGATGTAATTGAGGGGTGACGTGGTTAGTCAAAATGCAAATATGGATGACATAAAATAGTGCTAAGTGTTCTAGTAGTGTTTCAGTGCAAAGTGTAGAGCATAGTGATGAAATAAGGGCAAGTGTAATCAAGGGTTTTAGCCAAACACAAGGGTGCCAACCCACAGAGACTATTACCCAAGTGTAGTACAATGTGACTGCACATGTAAAATACAAAAAAAATGGAAAAAAATGCTAAAAATAGGCGAGAGAAATGGAACATAGCCCCAAATGGAAGCGTAGTTAACTCCAAAAAGGGATTCAGTAGGTACGTGGTGTACAACAAGCGTAGTGGAGAGCATAATCACAATCTTGATGGTGGTCATGAAGTCTGACACTTGTTGTGCTATCTATGCTTGCTAGGTTGGCTACTGTGGTGTACCATGGGGGGGAGGGATGGTGTTCTACTAGGCTGCAGTGAGCCTATGTCATCTGCAACTCTACCTATCTCCAATTCGTTGGTATGCCTTTAGGTATTGCTCATCCAAATGCCAAAATGTCAAACTACTATGCCTTTGGGTCTTGTTCGCCCAAATGCCAAAATGCCAAAAACTCCCCTACCTTTGGGTCTCATTCACCCAAAATATACCAAAATGCTAAAGTGCCAAGATGCTAATGCCCAAAATTTGCCAATCATTTTAAATTGCCAATTGTTTGAGAATGCTAACTACTTAGGAATGCTAACTATTTGAGAATGTCAACCGCCTAGGAATGCCCACCATTTGAGAATGCCAACCACTTGGGAATGCCAACTATCAAAAAATTAGGGGTCTAGGGGTAGTTATAGGGCTAGGGTTAGCCCAAAATCTGGATCAGGTGCCACGTGGCAGTGTAGGAGGTGGGACTATGCTCTAGGGTAGTTAGGACTACGCTCACCCCAACTACACTCTGTGGTGTGGCAAATGGTATTGAGCAGTGTCATTGCTTTGACAAAGTTTGTGAAGCTAAGAAACTATGACTACACTATCCAAATACACGGAGAAGATTGCAATGTACCTGAAATTTCCAAACAATGCAACTTTTGGAGACTATGCTCTAGAGCGTAGTTACAATTTTTTGGGAAAAGGGGAATGCAAAAATGAGAAATGCTATCACTGGAGGTGTGTCAAAGCTAATGTCGATGCCGATGCTAAGGTGTTGGAGCCTTTGGAGGTTGTTCTTGTCATCTTTGCTTAACTATGCTCTAAACTAGGTGAGATCATAGTCCTAGAATTAGGCAAAATCTAGTCGAAAAACTTGGTAATATGTAGCTAAGCGTTGACTACACTCTTGAGCATAGTGAGCATAGGCTTAACACTTGAGAAAAATTTGCAAAATCTAGCCTCTGGACTGACTATGTGGACTATGCTCTAATGTGTATTCTCATCAGTGGAGAGTGTAGTCTCAGCAGTTAGAAAAATTTGAGAAAAGTGTCATCATTCTAATATTCAGCCAAATTTTTGGTCGAGAAGCTGGGACCCAAATTTTTGTGGTGTTTCAATCATATTATGGTTAGCCACCATGGATTGTGCTAAGGTCACAATCTCTTAATTTTGCTGCTTTTGAGTCTATCTTGTTGTTAGAGCTCAATTCCACATATTTTGCTAACTTTGAACTTTGTTCAATAGTTTTTGGTTAGTCTAGGTCACGTTGGATTATTAGAATCAATCTTTAAGTCAATTTTTGATTCTTGTTCATGTTTTTGGATTTTTGTAGTTTTGGACTATTAGTAGTATTCCATCATCATTAATGTTGGTTTTGTTCTTGGTTAGATGCTTATATGGATATTGATTATGAAAAGTTAATACCAAGTTATATGATCAATTGGAGATTAGCTTCCTAGAAATGCTTCACATTTGATCCTCACTAGGATGCATCAAAGCTACTCTTTATGTAGGCCTTATCTTATAAGAGAGGGTGATCCATGGCTTTTTAGTTTATGTTAGATGCCTCTAAAATTTCAGAGATGAGTCCTAGATGGTACCTCTAGCACTAAAATCCATGTGCATGGTAGTTTCACTTTGGTTTGTAATTTGATCAAGAAAGTACTCATGATAACAATTCACACATTTGAAACTAAATGTAGGACATGTTGGCCTTGTTGCTAAGATCTATGTATGTTGTGTGATCAATGATGTTTGGATTATCTAGGCTTATTGACATATCTTTCAAGTAGCATGTCTTCACCTAGCCATCATGAGACTTGCTCTTAAGTCAATTTTAGAATGTGTCATTTTCACATAGTGTATATTAAGCACCTCTTTTATTTTCAAGTTACCAAGACTAGGTAAAGTAAAATGATTTTATGATATTTTCCTGGATATTTGGATTATATGCATATTTATTTTCTAATATTACTCTATTTCTCACTTTGACATATTATGAAATTTATGGATACGTATTAGTTATTCCTTTTCATGCATTATATTTGTATCATGAACACTTTATGTATTGCTAAACATGTATTGATATAGCTAAATATTTTTTTATTATGATTTACTTCTCATATTTTTATGTTATTATCTAATTCAATCTAGCATTAGCTTTTAGTTCACTTTTATATTATAGTGCTATTATCTATATTTTATTCTTCTATTATTGATGAATCATGTTTTAACTAGCTCCAATATCAAAGCCCAAGATGTGATGTCAAATATTCGATATCACGAGGTATATGTTGGCTTATAAATATAGTGCATAGGCTTATGGCTTCTATATAGTTTTATATCAATTTTTTTCATAAATAGTGAAGCTCTTGTAGTTTGTTTTCTCCAAAGTTAGAATATTTTTTGAGTGCCTATAGCAGGAGTCTAAGTGTGTATAGATCTTTGTTCAAGCACTGATGTACCTGAGCACAACAATGTGATAGGAATAAAAACGAACCCTTTTGATCATCCTTGTAGCACTAAGAATAGATTAATGTTTCCTTGATGCATTTAATGTTCATGCACTTTATTTTCACACACTTCACTTTAATGCAATTTAATTAAGCAATTAATTTCTAGTTGTTAATGAACACAAGCACAACCACCTCGAGCATATGTGTAGCACTTGGTAACCCAAAAACTCTTAACGTTTGGTAGCCTAGTAGCGCTATACATGTTCAAAATGTGTTTGGAAAGTGGGAACAGGTACTTGTGTTAGGCTACCTAGGTAGTAGATGAATTAGATCTTAAATTACTTTACCTTTCATTTTTGCTCTAGGCAATTAAACTTATAAAATACAAAATGATAAAAATCATATGCCTCAGTTGCACTTAACCATATACTTGTACCTCACAAGTGGAACTAAGAAGACAATGATTGTTCCCAACTTCCATTTTACTTAGAGAAATTAGTACATTAGAGAAATATAGGTCCATGAAATTCACTAGATCGTGTGTGAATGCCTTAGTGATTCATATGGTTAAGCGTAGGGGTACCTTGCAGCTCATCATTGGCACCATTGCTGAGGAACTTTTGGTTGTTTCATGCACTATCTAGGACTTAGTGAAAATTATTCAAATAGTTGAAATAAACTTTAGAGTCATAACACATCTTAAGATTACTACAACAATTCTACGAAGCACACTGTGATTTTTATCCCCTAACATAAAATGTCTTCTTTTCATAGGAGTGATTCTCTACCCAAGTCTAATGGAGTACATCTACCAATGCCTCAACAATACCAAGTGGTATATGCTCATCTTGATGAGTATGTACTAAATTTCACTTTCATCCTACACCAAGATGAATAGCTGCAATGGCATGACATGGAGGACAACATTATGTTGCCACCCAATTAATCTATTCTTGCAATGCTCCAACAAATGCTTATACGATGGGGTCTTCAAGGACTTCATGCTAAGTATGTAGTGTAGGATAGTGATGCCAGGGATTATCATCCCACTAAGGCACAATGTCTTAGGGATCACCAATTATAACAACATCATGAATGTACGAAGGGAAAAGGATTTAATGATTTCCCATTGTTGTTTTACCAAAAAGATCATGGAGAGCCCTTCTTTGGGGGTTTTCAATTCAGTGAAATTCCCCTCTTTGATTTTGGTGAAGGAGGTCAAAACCAGAACTTGCAATCCATATTTCACAATCCCAATTCTGTCAAGAATGGATTTAATGACAAAAAAGGATCTAAAGAAGCAAGTCAAGGTAGTGATGCGAATAAGAAATAAGATCATGATCATGGTCATGATCACTAAAAAGGTGGTAGTAGGCACCATGATGATACTAGTCCTCCTTCCTCTTCACCTTTGTCATCATCATCTTCTTCTTCTGGCTTTGATCATAACCATAGGAGCCACAACCATGATAGAGGTAACCAATGGAACCAAAATGATTGAAGGGACCATTAGGCAAGGTAAGACCAAGGGCATGGGCATTCAAGAGGGACATAATGCCAGGAATGAAGGAATAGTAGAGGGAATCACAGGCACCAAAATCATAGTCTTGATGAGCCTTTGCTTGCTACCCAGAGTATGCTAAACATCACAGAGCTAGTACAAATTTCAATAAAGCATGTGAAGGATAGTCAGATCAAAAGGCTAAACATAAACGATATCTTTCAGTTTGAAGGGGGATATAACTTAGATCCACAAAACCATCTCCAAGCTTTTTAGGATTCATGTACCCTGCAAAATATAGAGAATGAGTGGTAAAAGCTTAAGTTGTTCTCATGAACACTTATTAAAGAAGAAAAACACTGGTACCAATCCTTAGATTTAGAATCTATCAAATGATGGAATACAATGCTTGAATTATTCAATGAAAAATGTCAAACATACTCTAGAGTGTCCAACTTGAGAAGGAAGATCCAAGGATGGAAACAAGGAACACATGAACCCTTGGATGCCACCATCAAATGATACTATTTCTTGATGCATAGATGTCCTGTTCATGGTTATTCTCAACTAGATCAACTTTGCCACATTATAGATGGGTTTTGATCAGAAACAAGGAGAACTCTTGGTGTCTATGCACAAGGGTGACTATTAGAATTAAGCATTCATAAGATCCAAAGACTAATCAATTAGGTAGCTAAAAAGGAAGGTGAATTAAGAAAAAGAGAACGTGTAGAAGAGTATAATCATGATCCTTCCATTCACAAGTGGCAGGTTTGATTTTGTGATAGTGAGGAAGAATCAACACTTGATGAGGTGATGAATAGGAAAGCCTTGCCACTCCAAAAATTTTAATCCAAAATTATGGCCAAGGTTGATCAGTTATGGGACTCCATGAATAATAGATTTCAAGTTATCCTAAAAATTGCTAAAAAGTCCAAAGAAAAAGGTAGTAATTAGGAGCATAAGAGGTGCAAGGAAGTTGAATGTGTCTATCAAAGAGGTAATGACAAGATTGCTGCAATAGAAGAGGTTGTGGGAAGCAAATTAGATGATGATGGTGTGTGTGATGTTTGCCAGTATGAACATCCTAAGGGATGTTGCCCCATAGTGTCACACTTATAGGAGTTTAGGGTGTACACTTTGAATCCATGACTCACACAAAGGCAAACACCCAAAATATTGCCTTATCCTCAAGGCAATTCTAGGTAGTTCTAGTAGCAACAAAAATATTATCCAAGTGGA
>MNCI01006176.1:2376-31937 GCA_015680685.1 Gnetum montanum
TTCCTAGAATGATGGGGAAGTCACTTTTTTAGTTTTCAACCTTGATCACCAAAAAATTAGTAGGATAGGACCACCTAGAAATAATAGTTACAATATTCTCTACTAATCCCAAAGGGACGGTAATTGACTAATCTACCAATTCTAGATTCATGTTATGCTTCTGAAGAGGTGGTAGGTTCTAGGCCTTGTACATTTCATGAAATATGAGATTAACTCTGGAACTAGAGTTAAGAAGAGCCTTACATGACTCATTTCCAATGAATTATAGGTAAATGAGAGAACTTCCTAGGTCAACACTTTTAATGGAAAGATTGCCAACCTTGATCCAGTCAAAAATAACATGAGTTAGCATCATAGTGTGAATCTGAGGTAGCATTTCATTTGAAGGATACTCAAAGGTATTTGATGTAGAGGATGAAGGTATTGGAGATGCATGACAATCATTCATACTAGGTTGTGAGGGTTGGAGAGGACTACTAGGTCAGAACAATGTTTTTCTAGATCGATTATTTGAATCAATTGGCTAAAAAGCTAGTTGTGAATGTACAACCCTCGTAGCATTTTGTTGTTATGGCTATGGAGAAATCCCACCTTGCATGGATGGAGTAGGAGGTGACTGGGTTGAAGATGGAGGTGTGTGTGTAGATGAATGCAAAATGTGGTATGGATATGGATTTTCCGGTAGAGTAGATTGTGAATGTGTTCGGTGGTACTATGGAGGGTAATAGTGATGCTAAAATGAGGTATGACTTGTAGAACTTCTTGAAGAGATGGGTTGCTAAACATAGTATCCATATGGATCTTATTGCCTATAAGGGTACTACTTCCATGATGGCGGAATTCCCCATGATTGTGGGTAGCACCATTATTGGTATTTTTTGTAAGGTTGTAGAGGAGCTCCACTTAGGTAGTAAGCTTATTGTTGTTGGTGAAGCTGTCTTATATTGCCTTAATGATAAGGTAATCATCTAGGTATTTGACTACATGCTAGTCAAGGATTCAATGCATACACTCCAAACTCTTGTAAGTGTAACATCATAAGGTAACAACTCTTTGGATGTTTGTATTAACAAATGTCACAGTCAGTTTCATCATTAGAGTCAATTTTCACAACTTTCTCTATAGCTATATCTTTGCCCTTGCCTCTTTGGTAGGCATGTTTAGCTTCTTTTAGCCTCCTATAGTTATGATCATTATTTTTATCTTTGGATTATTTAGTAATCTTCATAGCAACTTGAAATTTTTCATCCAAAAATTCTCATAATTTATCAACCTCTTTTGAAATATTAGAAATAGATTTTTGGATTAGCAAGGTTTATTTGTTTATCATTTCATTGAGTGGTGACTCCTCGTCATCATAAAATTAGACCTCCCATTTCCTAATGGAATGATTCTTATTATACTCTTCTACACATTCTTCTTTTTATAACTCATCTTCTTCTTTTGCTACTTGCTCAATAAGCCTTTGGATTTGATGAGCTCTTAGTTCAGATAATCTCCCTTGGGCATATACTGCAAGAGTTCTTATAGTTTTTTCTCTAAGCCCATGTATGATGTGGCAAATTTTTTCCCTCTAAGAATAATCATGGCTAGTGCATCGGTGTAAGAGTGAATAGTATCTATCCATGATGACATCCAAGGGTTCATGTATTCTCTATTTCCAACCTTGGATTTGGCTTCTCAGATTAGAAACTCTGGAGTATGTTTAGTATTTTTCATTAAATAGCTCTAACATGGTACTTCATCAACAAATGGATTTCAATTCCAAGGACTAGTACAAGCTTTAAGCTTCCTTGATGAGTGTCCTAGGGAAAAGCTTGAGTTTCTCCCATTCATTTTTGATGTTCTATAATGCATAGACAGCATGGAAAGCTTGTAGATGTGTCTATGGATCTAATTTGTATCCCCACTAAAATCTTGAAATATTATTCATGTCTAAGCACTTGAACCAACTATCCTTCACATGCCTAGTTGGAATTTTAACTACCTTTGCAATGCTAAGAATTCTTTGAGTTTCCAACAAGGATTCATCATCATTATTGCATCGATGATGCCAATTATGGTTTTAGCCACCCCTTCAATCTTGGTGGCTTTCATGATCATTGTTGTCTTGTCGATCACCTTCATCTTGATTATTTTGATGATAGCTTCTATGAGAACCAATAGATGAAGAGGAATTCTTAGAATCAAATGAAGAGGATGGAGAGGAAGGTGGACTACCATCGACATTGTAGTGTCTACCATCACTTTTTTTCTCATTACAACCACCATCCTACAAAGACTTGCGAGCCCTAGATGCTTACATAGTGCAGCACAATATAATCCTTGATCCTTGCATAAAACTAGTTAAGCAGAAAGGCTACAAGGTTAGAACTAAAGTCGTATTGGCAGTCCACAATGAAATCACTAAGCTTTACAAAGTTGGTTTCATCTAGGCCATTAACTATGTAGACTGGGTCTCCAACATCATGGTTGTACTTAAGAAAGATAGATGCATATGCATTTGCATAGACTTTCGGGACCTAACCAAGACAAATTATCATTGCCTAGTATTGATTAATTAATCAATACTAAGGTTGGTCATGCCTTGTTGTCCTTTATGGATGGGTTCTCTGGTTACAACCAGATTTGGATCAACTGGGAGCACTAGCTTAGTACTACCTTCATGATCCCTTCGGGTACATTTTGCAACACAATGATGTCTTTTGAACTAAAGAACATAGGAGAAACCTATCAACATGCTATGATATACATCTTTAACAATTATTTGCTAGATTTTCTTAATAACTACATTAATGACATAATAGTTAATCCAATTGGGTTGAAGCTATTTCCCTTAGAAAGAAAACATTGCAACAAGTTTGCAAATTCATCCTTGATAACATAGTGACCCAATTTGGTCTACGCATGACTATAGTCATAGACAATGGTCCATAGTTTAGCAATGTAAAAACCAAGCCTTCTGTGAACACCTTGGCATTAAGAATTTCTTTTCATTACCATACTACCAATAGGTGAACAACCAAGCAAAGGCCACAAACAAGGTCATTGTCAACCTCCTAAAGAAGATGCTTCACAATAGAAAATAATAATGGATTGAGTATTTGATCTATGCACTATGGACCTACCATACAACATGAAGAATAATAATACACAAGATGCTATATAGCCTCATATATGCATCTAAAGCAATTTTTCCTCTTAAATTTTAGGTCCCATTGGTTTTTGTGATCCTGTCAAGCTTCATTGATTAGGCTTAAAATAATAAGTTGAGAATCATTGATCTTAACTCTATACAGAAGGAGCACATGCAGATGCTTGATCACATCGAATAGTACCAAGAAAAGCAATGGCAAAAGCACTATCATAATAAACATCAACACATAATCAAGAGAGGGTACTTAGTCCTCAAGGCTATTTGTGAACCCATAGAAAAATTTTTAGTCAACTAGGAAAGGGATTTCTTGGTCACTAAGTTTTATGAAAATGAAGCCTTCAAACCTGTTGACCTAGATGGCAATGAGTTTGCCTATCTGATCAACCACTTTTACTTGAACCTTTACTTCACCTAGTACGCAATGATACATCAACAACAAAGCAAGGTAAGAAAGAGTCTACTATGACTATAATGGCACAGAGAGTCCACTATGACTATATATTGGCATAGAGAATTTTCTATGACATTAAATCGGCACAAAGAATCTATTATGATGTTAAACTAGCACAGAGTGTCCTTGGGCTATGACATTAAACTAGCATCCATAGCACACCCATCTATTGTGATGTTAAACTAGCATACCATAGTTTTCTATCATTATAAAATACCACAAACCATCCTTGGACCATGACGCTTAAACTAGCATCCATAGCATTCATCTACCATGATGCTTAAACTAGCATAGCTCGTCCTTACATCATGATGTTAAACTAGCACAACATCCACCATCTACTATGGCATTAAACTAGCACACAATCTCTTGTTGGAACTATAAACTAACATATTATGACCTACTAGAATCTTAAACTAGGTTCATGGTCTACTAGGACATTAAACTAGCATAGCATGTGGTCTACCAAGACCTTAAACTAGGTTTGCAATTTAGCATGCATGGCTCAACATCCATAGTTCTGTAGACAAGCGAGTCTGAATACTTTCGATCCTCTATCATTTGCCTACACCTCATGGGTAGGGTAGGATAGGGTGAGGTGTTACAGTTCAAAAATAGAGTTCAAGTCATTAAGAAAGACGCCTCTTCAACATTTACAGCATTACCACCCTTGGCATTTTTCTGATCCTCCAAAGATGCCCTAGGGCATTTTGCTAACCTTCCAGAGTTACCACCACCATCACCAATAGTACCACTTCCAGGTCATGCTGACAACATCACTAGCCTTGGGTATTTCATTATTGGTTGTAGCTCTCACCATCAACACCACATACTAGAGTACCAGTAGTATTGTGGCCCAACCACACCATCCTCTAGCCTTCACCATTGCCTAGGCTTAGAAGTGCATTTAGCATCTTGGCTCTCTACCATCTTGCTATATTTTAAAGCTCCTATCCTTGGTGTGGAGTCTTGATCACATGCATTGCCATCACCATAAGCCACCTTTCTGGCCTCCTTGGGATGCTTGCTTCTGGTGTGGTTGCTAGAGCTTTTGCAACCTTCTAGCTATAGCACCTACACTAGCCTTCCTACTTTGGCATTGTAAGCTCTTGCAACTAATCCAATACTCATGACACTTGCAACACCTTTGCAACTAGTAGTTTACTCTCATATCATGTTGTTTTGTTATTTTTCCTATATTTTCTACATTATGTTTGCAGGATGAAGCCCTAAAGGTGATCATTTAGGGACACATTTCATTGTAATGGTAAGTAATCACATTACTCCAATGTGCTCGGTTGGACTAGCCTACTTGCATTTACTCCTTTACATTGCATATCTTGTCTTCCTTGCTAACTTCTTTGATGCATATGGCACCATTCTTTCAATCAATGATAGAATCCATGATAGACGTGATGCAACTCATCCCATGGAAAGCCTTTATGGGCTAGTCAAAGCTAAAGTGAATGTAATGCAACTAATCCCATGGAGGAAACACCTACCCTAAGAATGTGATATGATTACCTCTAAGAAAATCCCATTCAATGGCACCTAATCCACTTGATGATAAGCATATCATAGCTATAATTTCATAAAAAAGATAAAAGAAAAAGATAAAATAAAAAACTCAAGAAAAAAATAAAAGGGGGGTAAAACATGTCCCCAAGCAAGACTTAGCAAAGCTTCAATTTCTCAACCAGTCCAACCCTAAATTTGCATCGGCCTTCTCATAAGCATTTCAGTGAGAGGGCAACATGTCAAGGGTAAGCCACTCTACTGCTATGGGTGATGGCTCTGTCACAAGCATTCATATGAGAGGTCATCATTTTCGTGACAAGCCACCATGGTGTCATGATCATGGTTAGTCATGCTAACTCCACATCTTGCAACATGATACATCATTTACATCTTGTTCCTCCCTTGCTATCCCAAGCTAATTTCCTTCATCCATTAAATTTAGCATACCATTATCTTTAGCACTCTCAAGCTTAGTGAAGCATCCTCTAACTAGGTACCAATGAGTGATGGTGGTGTCATGTTTGCTATGGTGTTTCAAGTTCTTTATCAATGTCTCTCAGACTACACCTCTAGACGTCAACAAAGAGGGGCCAATGAAACACCACCAAATTTGGGTGATGACACCTCAATAGAAACTTTTCCTAAGTGTCAACATGAGGAAAATTTCTTCTAGGTGTTTGGACCATGCTTCCACTATTGGGACTATCCTCTAGAGCATAGTCAGCATAACATGTAGCACAAAACCAAATTTGCAAAATTTTCTAAGTGTTGACAATAGTTGCAAAATTTTTTCGAAGTGTTGTGCTATGCTCAGTTTCTCCATACTATGCTCTAGAGCATAGTCAGTGTAGCATGCATAGTTAGTGTCAAGCCAAAAGTTATCAAGCTAGCTCAGAATGAAAGAAATAGTTTGGCAAATTTTCTAACTACTAAAGCTACCCCTCCTACTACACTCTAAAGTGTAGCCAACATAACCTAGATGAGCACTGCAATTTTTGCAATTTTTTCCTAAGTTTTAGTGCCATGATCTCACTTTCCCCTAGAACACTCTAGAGCATAGCTAGCACTAGACTTCAATGTTTGCAAAATTTGCCTAACTATTGGGCTATGCTTTAGAGTGTAGCTAGTGTAGTAATTTAGGATAGCCTCCAAAAGCTTCCAGAGCTTAGCATTAACCTCCATCAGAACCTCAACACTTCTTTGGCAAGCAGGATTAACAACTTTCATCTCTTTTTCACCCCCCATTTGTGCCAAAATTGTACCTATGCTCAACACCACTGAAAAAAGGGAATAGCATAGTCTTAGAGAATAGCCTCCAAATTGCATTGTTTTACATTGTTTGTAGATACATTGTGATATTTTTGACTCTAACACAGGTAGTATTGGTAATGTAGTCACATTCTGGTAGTCTCTTGGGATCCATTGGAGCACACCAAAGTGTAGCACCATTCTACTCTAGTTGGAGCATAGCTAGGTTAGTGTAGCCCCATCTACCCTCTACACTCGTGGTGTCTGATTTGCACTTCATGTTAACCCTAACCTTATAAATAACATTTTGTTTCATATTTTAGGGGTTGGCATTTGAATCATTTGGTGGGAATTTTCATTCTATAGTTGGCATCTTGGCACTAGCACTCTTACACCTGAACACCCTTAGCATCTTAACAAACTTTGGGACACCTTTGTAAATTGTAGCATAGTACAACTTGCAAGACACTACAACAACCAATCTAGTAGGCTTAGACTTCACAATAGACATTAGTTTCCATAGGTTAGACATCCTAGAGGCTATGACTACATTGCCTACTATGCTTGTTTGTACACCATGTACCTCCTCACCTCTCTTTTACAATTGCTATGCTTTCCTCATTTGGGGTGCTACCATTCTTCCTCTCTTAGGGTCCTTTTCATTTTCAAGCATTTTCTTTGTCCTTTCATACCACACACATTTGTTTGCTATTTTTCATGTATTTGCACATTTTCACCATCATTTTAAAATTGGAAAGCCATGCTACATTCAAGTTTAGTCTGCCCCAATACTATTGAAAATACCATGTGAACCCCTAGCACCCATTCATCAAAACACTTCTTAAATCCTAGTTTGATTAACAAGACAATCCTAGGTGCTCTGCCTCCATTTTTCCCCTCTACCAAAAACTCTTCAGATGGAGGCATGTTTAGGGTTCCACCATGGCCATGAATCCCTCGATTTGACTATTCTAGCCATTAACATTTTTGACCACTATAGCCTTCTCAATTTCTTTGGCCATGGGGATATAGGACAAGGGGACTATCTTCAATAGGCCTAGTACTCCTTACTCCTGGTGCTGCATAAGCATTTAATTGATGAGGTGCTTGTTGGAACTCCTAAGTTACCACCTCAATAGCCTGTTGGTGTCACTTATAGGATGAGTTCTTGGGGGAGTAGGGACTAATGCATTTTCCACCACTAAACTCCTAGCAGGTGGGGTGTCCACATGTTGTAGCACCCTTATGAAAAAGGGTGACTAGGCTATTGCTATTGCAACATGATATGGAACCCTGATCACAAAGGATGTTATGGATGTCCAAGGTGGTGCTCTAAAAATTAAAGGGATCCTTGAACTAGTGGAGGATAAGGGGATCTCTAACATCGCCAAAGGGTACACGAACAATGAATGTCTCCTATGCTAGTAATGGATTTTCAGCAATTCTTATGGCATTGATGGTGTACCCTACACCACTTGCATTAAGAGGATCCTTGTAAATGCTCATCAATTGATGTTGGGGGCAAACTAGGTTCATTGCATTAATGACCAACTCACCCTTATCAATGATGTGTTGTATATCATTTGACAAAGCTATGCAAAATCCTATGTCATGTTTAGGAAATTGATGATAGTGGGAAAATCAGTCTAGCCTGAGGCATTTTTGAGGAGCTCATAGTACCTATCATGTCACTTACAAGCATCCTCAAACATCTCCTTATACTGGATGTATCTGGTCTTAAGCAGCTAGTTCAAGAGTTCCAANCTTATACTGGATGTATCTGGTCTTAAGCAGCTAGTTCAAGAGTTCCAATAGATTGAATGGCAACAATGTGTACTTTAAGAAATCCTTATGCTCAAAGTTTGGCCTTGTGGTAGCTTGTCCCATGGCCACTAATGGTGTAGGCTAGTTGCTTATTGTAGTGCTAGAGACAGAAGACTTGTTGTTGGCTAGGGCCTTGGGTGGCCTAGTTGTTGGTTTTTCATTCATTAGCTTGGCCTCATTGGCCACTATTTTCATTGTTGTGGTTGCTTGTTTTCCCTTGTCCTTGTTATTTTTGGAATGAAAATTCTTGTAGGCCATGTATTCTAGATCCTTACTGGCCTTCACTGCATC
Organism: Gnetum montanum; assembly: GCA_015680685.1. NCBI lineage: Eukaryota > Viridiplantae > Streptophyta > Gnetopsida > Gnetales > Gnetaceae > Gnetum > Gnetum montanum. Next base: position 10,866 of record MNCI01006176.1, read on the forward strand.
TTGAATGCTCTTGGATTGAACAAATTCTTGGCTCAAGGATTGCAATGCAAGGTAATACAACTTTGACTTAACAAAGTCATTAACTACACCTTTGAAAATTACTAGCAAGTGTGTTTCTATGATGGACTCATGGATTTCATTTAGTGATGTGCTCCAACATTGTGTGAATTTTTGCATGGGCTCTAAGTGGCCCTACTTAATTTGCATTAGTTGATCTAGGTTCACCTTGAGCTTTAAGTTATACTTGAAGTGCATGATGAATTGATTGCGCTAGTCCCCCAAAGAGGAAATGGAGCCCCTAGGAAGTACACAGTAATAATCTAGTGCCTTACCAATTAAGGACATGGCAAACACCTATATGATGGCATGTGGCAATGCTTGTAGTAGAAGGCATTTAGATCAGAAGGTCACCAAGTGAGCATTGGGGTCCCTTCACCATTGTATTTGGTGAATTAGGGAGTGGGACCCTAGTGGGTAGTGTTAGTGGTGGAACCATAGGACTAATTGGATCATCCTAGTAGAAGTCCATCACATGTACCATTTTGGGGGAGGTATCCTTAAGCTACTTGACCTCTTTAGTTAGAGCTTGCATGAGCTAGAACACTTGATCCAAACTCGGGGATGTTGTGGTGGGCTACGTTGGTTGTGCTACTCGCTATGCTTATTATGTGGTTCACAACTAGGCTATAGGTTGTGAGACCGGCTATGCCATGGACACAACGATTGGACCTCACCACACATTTATGGATTGGGTTGTTGTAAAGGGGGTTGACATGACATGTGGGATGTACATTTCCTATGTTTCTTGTGGTAGAGAAATGTTCACGGTGTCCATATAGGGTTGCATAGGCATGATAGTTGTTGGCAGGAAATATTGAGTAGGTTGTGATGGAATCATGAAGGAAAAGCTAACAAGATGTATAACATCCTAGTGTGTGTAGTGGGTCTGGTGGATCTCCACCATTGTTATGGACCTAGGAGGTGACAGCAAGGACATAACCATCTCCAGGAAGATCGATGGACAAGACTATGAGAAGACCAAGCCTAGGTTCACGTACTAAAAGGAGCTATGAAAAGACTCCTCATTCTCTAAATGAGCCTCAAACTCATTCTGCTTCTCTTATAGAGGTTCCTCATAATCCATCTTCACCTCATGCCCACTGTTTCAGATTAGGTTATCAAGCATCCACTGGTAGGGATTAGTAAGTGGGATAAAGTCAATGAAGCTGGAGATGTATTCCCTTCCATTTTGATGTATTAGCTCATAGCCCCTTTTGACTTCCATATCTTGGTTTTCTATGCATAAGCCCACTTGGAGCCTCATGTAGATAAACTTGTGCCACTCATGGTTTAGCACCATGTACTTAGGAGGTAGGCTATGCAACCTAAGGGATTGTCTTTTTTTTGTGAGGGTAGGATTGGTAGGATGGTGAATCTAGATTTCTTATTGAGAGGGCTACATAGCAATCATGCTTGAAGCAGAGGTCGAAGGCTGCTTAAGATTCATGAGGCAAAGGAAAAATGCAAAAGTTGTTGGCTAGAAAAGAAATGACTAAGTATGAAAGCTATAGAAAAAATGACTAAGTGTAAAACCTTGTAGAAAATGACTGTGTTGAAAGCTAATAAAAAATGGCTAACTCTAAAAGCTGCTAAAAAGGCTAAATTTGGGACTATGCTTACTATTCTAAGAGCCAATTAAACTCTACATTGAGAGACAACTTCACTCCCCTGAGTACCTAGAATTTAGCCAAGTGTAAGGCATGAGCTCTAGGGATTATCAAGCAGGGTTCCAAGGGAACCAATGACAAGGTCCATTCTACATCCACTGGTTTGTAGACAAATCTTGCTCTATTCTTAGATCTAGCTACTATCATGGCATGTCCATAGGGCTGTCAAGTCTATGCTAGCCTAGAGCTAGTAATGGTGGTGGAGAGAGCATGCAAGACAACAACCAACAAAGACCATAGAAGGAAATGTCCTTGGCCCTCCTTCTAGCACTAGAAAATTGTACTAAACAAAAATTTTTGAGGCTATAATGGTACACTAAGAGGTTTGTAGTGTGCACATTTTGACATTGCATCCACATGAGGGCCTACTAGAAATAGAGATAGGGTGCCCAAAATGGTCTTTTTGATTGAATTGGGACTTACGAAATGCAATGCCAAAACAAATGCTAAGGGTTTGCATGGTGTTTGAAACATCTACAATGTTAAGTAGGGTGAGTGTAGATGAAGTTTCTAGTGCAAAACAAAGGTGAAAATTCATGAGTATGTGTAGAAAATAGCAAAAAAAAAATGCAACGAGAATGCTAAAATGTGAGAGAAAATGCTAAAAAATGCATAGGAAGTGAGCAAGAGAGAAAGTGGCACCACTCAAATGGGGGAAGTGTAGTTAACTACAACAAAGGTGAGAAGGTACGTAGTGTACAAATAGGCATAGTAGGCAATGTGTTCATTGTCTTAGGGTGTCTACGTTGTGAAGACTAACACTCGTTGTGAAGTCTATGCCTACCGGGTTGGTCACCATGGTGTACTATGGGCTACAATGATCTACAGTATGCTAGCTGATGTGTAATAGTGCCAAGTGCTAGCCAAAAGTCTGCCAAAATGCCAAGTGTGCTTGAATGCAAAGATTGCCAAGAATGCCAATGTTCAAATTTGTCATCCCCTAAAATGTAGAGCACTAGGGTATTTATAGGGATAGGGTTGCTCTGAATTATGGATTGGACACCATGTGATAGAGGGGTAGTTGGGATTACGCTACATCCAACTATGCTCCCACTAAAGCAAATGGTGTTTTGCTGATGTGCTCTAATGGACTATAAAACTACCAGACTATGACTACACTACCAAACTACATGTGCAAGTGTGCCAAAAAAACCACAATGTATTTGAAAATAATGCAAAATAGTGTGGTTTTAGAAACTATGCTCTAGGACTATGCTCTCCACTCTCTCAAGTGGTGTTAGGCATAGGTACAATTTGGGGATGAATGAGGGATGTTAAAGAGATCCAAATTACTGATATTTCTTGCCAAAGGAGTTTTGGAGCTAATAAAAAAGCTAATTTTGAGTTTTGAAGGCTTCTAGAGATAGTTCTACATGATTACATTGACTACACTTTAGAGCATAGTCTCAACAGTTAGAAAAATTTTGTAAGAAATGTGTTCTAGTGTTGAGTACACTAACTATGCTCTAGAGCATAGTCTTGGAAGTAAGAGTGTAGCCTTGACACTTACAAAAATCTAGTAGAAAATGATGTCTTTGTTTAGGCTACACTAACTACACTTTGGAACATAGTCTCAGTAGTTAGAAAATTTGCCAAACTATTTATTCCATACCAACCAAGCTTTGCAACCATCTTCTTGACACTTTGGAAAAATTTTGAAACTAACCATTTGTTTTTTCACTATGCTAACTATGCTCTAGAGTTTAGTCCCAATAGTAAGAGCATAGTCCGCTCACTTAGAAAATTTTGCAGCTGTTATCGATACTTGTGAAAACAATTGCAAATATGGACTTGTGTTGCAAAATATGTTGACTATGCTCTAGAGTGTAGTCCCAACAGTGAGGAGCATAGGCTTAACACTTAGAAAATATTTTACTTGTGTTGACACTTAGAAAAATTTGTAGTTGAGATGTCATGGGACAAATTTTGGTGGTGTTTCATTAATAACACATAAGGATTCATTATCCCTCTAGTAAGACACCTCACATCCTAATCCTTGTAATCCTTTCTACACTCTATCTCATCTCACCGTATTTATGATCCTAACTTGTGATTTTGTGTAATAGAGTTATTTTCTCAAATTGGTGGTTTTAACATGCGTGTTTTGTTTCATAGGTATATGTTGCATTCAACCCCTTTCATAGGTATACAAGGGAATTAAGGGTTGAAACCTACTTTGGCGAGGATCCACTTGTGTAACTATTGTGACTTGTACTTGTTTGACACAACCACATCATTTTAACCTTCCAAGTATATAAATGTTACATTTAATGCTTTCCTTATCATATAATTGATGCATTCCACACCATAGGTCTAATACCCTTTTTCTTACATCTTCCAAAGCTTTTAATGTTAAATATTTTATGTTTTAAATAATTCTAGTGCCTAAATGTGATTTCTTACATATCCTAGAACTATGGGCTTAACCTGAAACCTTCCAAGGAACCCTAGAGCTTCATTTTTCAAGTTAAGTACCCTCATTAAATGTGAATTCAAACACCTTGATATCAACTACACCATAGTAGGTCAAGCCTAATGTTAGGTACTTGGTATTGGATACATGATATTGCGTCAATAAAAACTATATATATGATCCCTTCCATGCCCCAAAATCCATTATCATCATTAGTAGCTAGGTGATTTTTTGAAATTTTTTCTCATTACTAAGTGCTCTATGGAATCAACTTCCATTTATGATATTTTGCTTCATATCACTTCAATTTTTGTATCATTTGAACCTATTTGAACCTAGAGTGTTTAATTTAGTCAGGGGAGGTTGTTTTCCTGGACCACTTGTGCCAATTTTCCAAAATTTTCTATAACTTGGAAGATATTACAAGGGTAAGAATGTTAAAGACCTTAAGCATTTTAATGAAAAATAAATTGTATTAATGACAAAAACCTTAATATTTTCACCTAAGATATCAAAACCACCATGATAATCCATANACTTAATATTTTCACCTAAGATATCAAAACCACCATGATAATCCATACATAAGGAAAAAGAAACCAATTGCAAAGGGTCATGAAGAAGATTAACACTTTTTGAGCATTTTTCTAAAAATGTTTCTAAATTTGCAATCATATGTGCTAAAGGACTTAATGAAACTAAGGTCATGAGTAAGGTATAAATCTGTTAATGATAAATAAGAACACCTTAGTAACACCAAACCCTTGATTGATTATAAATGGTTCCAAAAAGTGGAGGACAAGAAGGACCTTTGCAAGGAGTAAGCAAATGCCTAAGGGATGTTAGAGGTCATCAAGGAGAGTAAGCCAAACATGAGGAATAGAAGGCCTAATAATTTATCATTCATCAAGAGGTTCTTACTACAAGGTAGTTAGTCCATGGAGAGGCCACAAAACCATAAGCTCTAGTGCAAGGACAATGCTTCATGTTATCTCTAGAATGCCTTGAAGCTATTCAAGAGAAATCCATGTTGACCATGGTGAACATAACTCAAGGCATCACCACTTTGGCCCATTCTTTCTAAAAATGGGGAATGATACCTTGGTAACATACCAATTTTGGCACAACAAAGAGGAAGGCACCACAATTAACAGTAGTAGAGATACTATTTCTTTTTTGGTTAAAGTAGTTTCAAAGGCTCTAAATTTGCCAAATGTTGGGGCTAAATTGGCACATCATCCACAAGGTAAAATATAAAAACAAAAAATTTGTGATTAAAGTCATCTTAGAACAAAGATGATAAAATATATAGTAAGTTAACTTTGGAAGAGACAACATATTTAAAAATTGGTATGTACCATCCTTTTCCAACTAAAGGGCTTAATAAAATATCAACTTACGTGGCAAGAGGGAGTACAATATTAATGGAAAAATTCAATGCCAGTCTCCCCCAATTATATTTCATGAAAATCAAAAGGCAATTCAAAGAAAAGAAGGTGGGGAAGCCAACACTTTCATTCCCTTACCTAATTAGGAAGCTATACAAACACATCGAGATCCTAGGATATACTGAATTCCTCAAACCTATAGTACCAAGGAAAGAACTTATTCAGGAATAAGAACTAGAGAAGGAAAAAAAACTAGAAAAATAGATAGAACAAGAGCTAGAGAAATAGTAAGCGCCACAACTTTGACTATTGCTACCACAAAATTACAAGCTTGCAATGAGCCATATGCAAAAAATAGCTGAAACACTTAGTTGGAGGAGTAGAGATGAATAAAACCTCTTTAGAGTCATCAATGATGCTATGCGACCCATGGTTTCTACTAATCCATCAAGGGGATATATTTTGTTGCAATTAGGATAAGAATCCCAATGGTCATGATAAATCTTTGGTAACTTTTCATTGTTTCAAGTGTTGCTTGAAATAAGAGAAGATGCTACAGTGTGGTCATGTAGCATCAAGATGTGATGGGTGTAGTAGAGGTGATAGTAGATTACATCAAAGAATATTTTAGTGTGCCTATTGTGCCCCTAATGGACTTGATTGGGACTAAAAATGTGCAAATGTTGGCTGGGACTTTAATGACTCCTATGACTCATGAGGATGTTTTTGATAGATTGCTACAGATGGGACAAGTAATGACAAGCCTTTTTGACATGCCTATTGATGTCACTATAGTGAAATTAGACCTCATTTCCACAAAATAAAAGTTAGTCATGGCTAATACTAGGGAAAAACATGAAAAAGCAAAAGTGCATCACTTATAACAAGGACTAGATACCCTGAGAGATGAAAATGGGATCTTGCCTAGTTTGTTGCACCAGGCTAGATGGATCAATTTTGAATGAAGTAACTAAACCAATTGATCAAACAAAACAAAGCTATTGAGAAATAGAACGAGAAGATAGTCTAGACTGCCTTAGCTACTAAAGCTTAGGCATATGCCCATAAGAAGGCATTGAATACCGAACAAGAAGAAAATAAATAGCTTGTTGTAGATAATGCAAGGTCGACCACTATCAAAAAAACAAAAGAACATCTTAGAGGAAAGTGTCCACCAATTGAGAGAACAACTAGTGAGTGCCAACCAAGACATTAATAGATTGGCCAAAGAAAATTGAACCCTCTCAAGGAAGGAGGTCTATGCAATTCATCAAAAATGTATAATCAAAATAAATGCATGGGAAAATAAGGTCAAAAGACATAGGAGGCTGAAGGAGCACTTTTGAGAAAAGGTTGGAATGTATAAGAAAATTAACTAAAAGGAAATCTAGATGGTAAAAGGCCTCTTTAAATCCATGTCAATGCAAAATCCTAATTGTTTGTTCATCGTAAAGAGTAATGCATTGGTTCACCAAGTAGAATTACAAAATAAATACATGTAGATTAAAGACTTAAAGAAATACATGGCATTGGCTAACCTTAGATATGCCAACCTTGCCATGTTAATGGTAGGTCAACCTAGAAATAAACTAGAGCAGCAAGTAGCAACTACTTATGAATTATATGAAAAATAGCTTGCAGGAAAAAAATGTTTTACAAAACCTACATGTGGAAAACTTAGAATTGGAGGTGATTAAGGCCCACTACCATGGACAAAAAGAATGTAGCCTCAGACCTAGCCAGGAGATAACAAATCACCTAGAATTGAAAGAAAGGACTAGGGCCTTTAAGGAGGAAGAATGGTAGTTTGCAGCCTAGTATGTGAAGGCCAACAAAATGTTCCTGCAACTACCATGCCCATGGGATGTACTAGCTTTAGCACACATCACTTCAATAGCCTAGATGGTACATGATCCAAGGATGAAGGAAGATAATTTGTAGGTGCTCCTCAACAACTAGAAATTTTAGAAGCCTAGTGATAAAGGGAAATGACCGATGGAAGAGCCACTAACTTTGGGAACTACATGAGCTTCCCCAATTTTTTGTCTTATAATGTTGTATCCATATTTTTTGAAAACACCATTGTAGCATGTAATAGCCAATTTGTGTGTCTAGTTAAGTCCATCAATAATCCCATACTTTCCTAATGTTTTGTAAAGAGCTTGTTCTTCATTTTTTAAACTCAAGGTTAGATTTTCATTTAATCATGGTGGTATGATGAGTCATGTTTTACATGACTCTAATATTAGAACCATGATGTCAGGTATCTAATATCATGTGATAAGCAATTGAAGGTACACCTACGCTCAACCATACGAATCACAAAGCATTCATGCACAATATAGTCAAATTCTATGGACTCTATAGTTTTTAGTACATTAGTTTTCTAGGAAGTGAATCTTTCCCTAAGGTTTTTTGTTGTCTTCCCAACTACACTTGTGAAGCTCAAAGGTATGGTTAAATGTAACTGAGGAAGATGATTTTTATCCTTTTATGTTTTAGGTTCTTTAGGGCTTCAAGAGAGAGTTAAAGTAATTTAATGACTAATTTGATTTAACTAACTAACTAATCTCTACTAGTCTTAACATAAGCATCTGATCTTACTTTCTATACACATCTTGAACCCACGTATCCACTTCTATGTTACCAAGAACTACACCATAGCTAGGAGCTCATATTTATAGTTTTTGCTACAGTATTGCATCAATGGGGATCCATATATGTAACAAATGCTATGTTGACATGGTCTTGTCAATGGGGAAACACCACATAAATGGGCCTCATTGATAGGCCTAGTTAATGAGGCCATGTCAATGGGGGCCCTATCAATGGGGGCTTGTCAATGAGGCCATGTCAATGGAGGTCCATTGACATGACACATTGATGCCCATCATACCCCCATGACTAAATGAAAACTTGTCTTCAAGTTCTTTTACAAAATTAAAAAGCTATGGGATTATTGAATAACTCTTAACAAAACATCTAACTTGACAAAACTAATTCTCAAAGTGTACAGATCACAAAGATTACAAAAAATTATGGTGTTCATGACACAAAATTGAACACCGTGACATGACTTTATACAAATTGAATAGCACATCCTCTATTGGCATCAAAATGGTGGAGAAGATCAAATAGTGCTAGGTTGTGGTGGCTCTTGAGGTTATGAGGGACCTTCGCCAACTTTAGACACAAGTGGTAGCTAAGGTGGCTATAGCTACCTTGCTATGGCTGCAACCTCCAATGGAAGGTAAAAGGTATCTAGCAATACCTTCATCTTCTTCTCCTTGCTCTGGGGATCATTCATAGTCCAATTAGCATTACCAATATGGGATAGAAAGGGGATATCCCATGAATAGGGAATTATTTGGAACATCTTCTTCACATTGACAAACCAAGCAGTGAACTATTTATGTTTGATATCAAATGCCTTGACTACATTGTGCAACTTCTAGTAATCATTCGTTCTCTTGGCTAGGTTCATGGTAGTTGATTTTTGATCTATAAATCATGCCTTAAGAACTTCAACTTTAGCATTCTCCACCACAAGCATCTACTTGGTATCTTTGTTATGCCTAAACATGGCATTGTACAGAAAGTATGAGCTAGCCACTTGCTTCTCTAACTCCAATGACAATTGTCTGGTAGTTAATATTACTAGATTTTCCTAATAGAGATTTGCAAGCTCCATGTACTTCATCATTCCTTGATTTTCAATTCCTTCATGTGGATTTCCACTTTGTTGTAGGCATCTATCCCATCAACAATGGATTTCCACAACTCTTTTCCTAGCTGGAGTTGCTAGAGGATCTCATGCACCTTTGCCTTCATGAACTAGCTATGCTTTTCATTTACTTATTTTTGTAGACTGACCTATTCTCTATAGTATTCCTTAACTCTCTTAAATTTAAGAGCCTCCAATTTCTAGGTAACTATCTTAGTTGTAGTATTTTTATGAAGGATGTAGGCTTCCTCCATGGAGAGATTTCTATTTTCTATTGCCAACTCCTCACTTATGTATTTGCTCTGGCTAGTTTCTCCTATTGTTGATGGATGAAATCTAATTAAATTTTATTTGTGTGCATCAACATTTTACAAGAAATGATTTTCTATGATCAACTAGAAATTCGTCTAGTGGGTCTAATCTAAAGCCATCTAAATCTTATGTTGTGTGGCCCCTAGCAAGGATCAATAGAATACCACTGTCTCCATTGCACCTTCAACCTCTTTGAGTTTGATGTGAAGTTATTCCATAGCTTCATCCTTTGTGAGTGCCACATTGAATAATGTAGGATTGGTAATCTAGGCTTTTAGTTTTGCAACCTCCATAGCTAAGCATTCATTTTGGTTCTTGGCTATTTCAAGTTGTTCCTCCAAGTGATGTTTTTACCCCTTGCCTCCGACAACTCTGACTAGGTTGTAGTAATGTTGTTTGAAATGTTAAAGACATTTGAAAGTGGTTGTCCAGTTCTCACCAGTTAGTCTAGTAGTTCTTCATGTTGTGTTGCATTTATTTTTCCTCTTGTGGTTCCTATGAATATATACACATCCTTAAGTGTAGTGATGTCTGGTATATATGTTGTAGGTGCATTGAGTATTTTGTCAATATGATCAGTGACCACTTCTACCGCTATCTCCATCCCTTGGTACTACATCACTAGTACAATTACCCCCTCACCCTTCTCCAAGTGCACCAAGAAAGTTGTAACATTTCGAGATATTTTTGGGAGTAACTATTATTCTGTGAGATACTATGACCTCTCTAGTTCTCAAATTTAAACTTATAGGTAGCTACATTCTTTGGGCTAAGAAAATGGATCCACCCTCACACATCAAAATAATTGTTTAGGCCACCTCATTAAGATGACTCATGGTTGATCTGTAGACAAATGGATCCTCGTGACTTGTGTCTAATCTTTGCTCCTATTCATTCAAGATCCATTCTTGGTATTCTTGAAACCACTACATGGTTGTAACAATGTATAGCACCATTTTCTAAGTGGAAAGTAAAGGTGGTGGTCGCAGCTCCTCTTCTTAAATCATGGTTGAAAGTATCTTTTCCTTCATCATTTTTGCCCAATTGGTGACTGAAACAGTTCTACCAATATCATTGGTGTAATGGACTATCCCTCCCCTTTGACAAAGTCTCTTGATGAGGTATTTGAAGGGTAGTGCCTTCCTTCCCCATTCATTTTATTTAAACTACTTTTCCATCTCTAGATAGATCAGTCATGGAAGGTTGACTACGAAGCTCCAACTTAGAGTGAAGCATACTCAAGTAGAGAACGCAGTGATCTTACTTAGCCTCACTATGGGATTGAGGTGGAAAACCATACTCTTGTAATGAATCCTCTTTGCTAGTGTGAGAATGTCAAACTCCTTGTGGTCGACACCACAACACTGTTGCATCCATTCTTTCTTGATATTGGGATCTTCCTACATTGGGATCTCAATATGATTTTCCTCTATTTCAACCAACCCAAGCACTATAGCAATGGCTTGTACCAATTAGGACACTAATATTTCCTTCATTTTCATCATTGAATAGGGCTACCTATTATTCTAGAATAGGAATGTTTCTCCCATTTACCACTTCATGGTGAAAGTGATGATTAGCCACATGGAAGAGGCCTTTAGTTGGTCCTACACTTCTCTTGATGCATGCTCTTGGAAAGGGCCAAAATTTAACTCCCAGAGCATTGATTTTTGGACCTTCCTTAACTTAATCTAATTTAGGAAAGCCTTTGTTAAAGTCACTTCAAGGTTTGCTAATTGTGCTGATCCATCACCTCAATAGGAGTATTCTATTGTTGCTACTACTAGTACTAGAATCTATCTAATACATTCCACTTCTACCTCTTCCCTGAGAGGACCTATAGCATGGGTTGCAAGCAGTTCTTCTTAGGTCTATTCTTGGCCTCTTTTCATTCTAGGTCATTTCTTGTTTGGTTTGGATGGTCGTACCTCCTGCATGTACTTTCCCTTTGATGCCATATATGGTGACAACACATCCATGGATTGGTAGATGAAATGTGTAACTTAGAAGTTTTAAATACCTTTTTTTATTAGTTAGTTAGTTACACTGTGGCTAAGGTTGGACCATGGAAAATTAATTATTTTATTAATTATTTNCTTAGTTAGTTACACTCTGGCTAAGGTTGGACCATGGAAAATTAATTATTTTATTAATTATTTATTATAATTGTCACCAAAGATTGCTGGAAAGGTTTAATTCTTATAATTTAGTATTTAATAGTNTTAAACAAAGATTGTTGGAAAGGTTTAATTCTTATAATTTGGTATTTAATAGTTCATTTTTTAGTTAAACCTTTGTGGGAGAGAGAAAAGATAGAAAAACAATTTTATCAAAAATGGTACATTGGTGGCCCCCATGAAAAAGAGCTTACCTCTAGTAGCTACAAGGTTGAAAAATAGAGTGATTTTGATAAATAATTAGTGAGTTATGGGCTCTAGAAAGTTTTTGGCACTAAAATTTTGAAAAACTCCCTTGGCATTTGTGAGAAAATGTAAAATTTTCAATGTGGGGTTGCACATATATATATATAGTATTTTTTTTCCTTGCATCAATAGGGCCCCATATATAGGGCCAATTGGAAAAAATTTTCAAATGTCAATATCTCAAGAAAATATAAGCAAATTTTCAATGAAATTGGGATCCAGGGAATCTTAGAAAAGCCAAGAATATGATAAAATCATTGAAGAAGATCTTTGAAAGGTCAAAAATTGATAAATTTGATGGAGAATGTATTTAATGGATATAATTTGTAAAGGAACACATGGTTTGCTGTAGAAGATGGATATATGAAAGATTCAGATTGTGAGAATACCTAAGGATAAGGTGCTTAATGAACCCAACCAAGAGATATACAAGTGGGTCCTCCTCATAGTAGGCACATGCCTTGTTTGACCTTGCATAACCTCAACCTAAGGAGTTAGTGGACCCCTAATGTGACTAATGGTTGATGAAAGTTAAGAACCAAGACCCAAAAGATTCTACCTAAGAATTCAAATACATGAAACTAAGACATGGAATCAAGAACATGGACTTTGGTAATGAGGTCAGTGATGGTTAACAAAGATGGATGATAGAGAAGGTGGAATGCAATTTCCAATTGAGGTTAGAAGAAGTCCCTTATGAAGCTTATGTTTAAAATGACCTGAGAAGGTCCATCCTTAGTCTCAACGAAAACCAACCTCTTTCAATGACTTTGCATTGCCACTCCAAGACCAATCTGCCCCCTCAAGACACAAGAGTGCTCCCACAAAATAACCACCATTCTATAAATAGAAGAAAACAAAAAGAATACGTAAGAGATGGCCTTAGTTAGAGGAGATCTTCAGGCATGGGTAACATGCATGTCTAGGCTCATAACCAATGCTTGTAGCCCATTTATTTTTCTAAGGGGTGTGCTTTGAATTCCCATCATGTTTTTATTTTTTTCTCCGTATTTTTTTTATTTTATCATTTTGTGGTTTTTATTCTTTTTGGATGGCATCCACACCATGCAAAGACTTTATTAAACTTCCTATAGTGGTTGACATGAAATGGTAAGAAGTTGATGAAAACACTCAAGCACTTAAGTCAGTAGAAAAGTACAAAGAGTATTGAGTTCCCTTGAAGGAACACCCTATACAAATCTTTGAATCCTTCTGAATTCTAGAAGCTAAAAAGGTCACAAATTTATTAAAAGTTTCTTTTAATGAAAGGGACATCAAACTCCCAAAACAATGAAAACCTTAGAGTTTGTGAATGAGTGGATGTTATGGACTCACTACTTGTTCCATGAAAAAGAAACCATGAGTGAGCCATCTATATAAACATTCAAAAATAGAAGCCAAACATTAACAAACCTAAAACATGAAGCACAAACCACCACTAGTAGCAACCACAATACCACTATGTCTTATTGGCACAAATCACATTTATTAGCAACAAGTTGAAAGTCATACTCAAACAAAAGAAAGTAAAATATATAACTGTAAAGTATTCAAGAAGGATTCAAACATATTAACAATGGTATAAAATAAAAAATGGTGCCAAAAAAGAGGAAAATTTTGAAAAGAAAAGCACTTGTAAAATAATAATTTTCAAAAATAAAAAATGTAAAAAATAAAAAGTAGAAAAACTAAGGAGCCATATGGGTCATTAACATGGATGGCCATCTCTACCATGACTAAGTTAGGAGGAACTACATTTTATTTGGGCTCTCAGATTTGTATATGCTCATGGCCTCAAAAGAAAAGGTTTTGTCAATTACATAATGTCCTTTCCACAACATTTGAAACTTTGCGTTCTATGGTACATGTGTGGGGTTCTAGTAGAGAACCTTATCTTCTAATTGAAATTTTACTTTTCATATTCTTAGGTCATGTTGTTACTTGTTGAATGCCTTGTGCACTTCATTCAAAGATAGGCCCACTAATTAGTTTTCATCTAGCATGTTGACGTTGATCAGTCTTTCTTTTTGGACTAGAGTTAGGTCAAGATTTAGATCATAAGACATTAAAAGTGGATGAAGCTCAAATTGAATTGGGAGCATTGGAATCTTTTCATACACTAACTTGTAGGGAGAGTAGCCAATAGGAAGTTTCCATGTTGAGTGGTATGTCTAAAGGGCATTGTTGAGTTTTGTGCTCCAATCTCTCCTATATTTTCTTATGGTTCTTATTAGGATCTTTGTGATGTCCCAGTTAGTTACCTCTACTTGATCATTGCCTTAGGGGTGATAGGGTATTGTTAATTTATGTTTAACCCCAAAGCATTGCATGAGTTTTTAAAAAGTTGCACCTATAAAATGAATTTCATTGTTATAAATTAGTGCACATTGCATCCCAAACTTATTCACAACATGTTATTAGACAAATTTAGCAACAATGCATGAATTCCAATTGGTGATGGATGCTACTTCTACCCATTTGGTGGAGCAGTCAACTACTATGAAGATATACACCTTTCCATTAGACATGGACCTGATTGAACCAATGAAGTCTATGCCCCATATGTAAAAGGCTCCAATGATTGAATCCACTATTACAAACCCCACATTCTCATAGTCATCCCACCATCTCATTGATAGTGCTCATAAGATCGAACAAATTAATGGGCATCCTTGAAGATTGCAGACCAATAGTATCCTGCCATTAGGATTTTTATGGCTGTGCATCTCCCTGCATAGTGGCCTTGGCAAGGACCTTCATGAGCATCTTGAAAATGTGTAGTTGATCTAAATTAGGGACAAAACAAAAAACCATGCCATCATCACACACCTTGTAAAGGTATCCAATGATTTCCATGAAGTACTTCATCTGATGAGGAAACTATTATTTCTTTCTAAAGTTTAGATCTTGTGAAATCTCTTGGGTAAGAAGGTAAGTGAAGATGCCATTATATCATTCTAGTTTGGTGGACACTTAATCATTAATTACTCCTGTAAAGAGGAGTTCATCTAGAAATTGATCAAAGAGCTAACTCTCCTTTTCTTTATTATTCCATCTTAACTGAGAGAGGTAATCATTGACCACATTATCAATTCCTTTCTAATCTACCATTATGAGATCAAATTCCTACAAGATCACAAGTCATCGTATAATACAAGGGCTTACTATTAGCTTATTCATTAGGAAGCAAATGGAACAGTGATCTATGTGCACAAATACTTTGTAGCCAAGCACATAGTGCCTAAACTTGTTGATAGCATACACCATTACCATCGGTTCTTTCTTAGTTATGGTGTAATTCAATTATGCACCCACAATGCTTCAGCTTACGTAGTTGATGTAATATGGATGCTTCTTATTTTCCAAATGTGTAAGCACTACTCCCAATGAATAATTAGATGCATTAGTAATTATGTGAAATGGCTTGGACCAATATAGTACTTGTAGAATTGGAGTCTCTACAAGATTTTTCTTTAATAGTGGGAATGTATGTTCACACCCCTTGGTCTAGATAAATGGAACATCTTTCTTTGTGAGCTCAACCAACAACTTTGTGATCTTAGAGAAATTCTCTATGCATTGTTGATAGTAGCTAGTATGTCCAAGGAATAATTAGACATCTTTAATTATCTCTTGTTACAATGTTATTCCTTGGATGACCCTTATCTTTTTAGGGTCTACATCAATCCCTTCTTGTGAAATCTAGTGCCCTAATACTATGCCCTCCTAGACAATTAGATGGCTTTTCTACTAATTGAGCCTAAGGTTTGTTTCAATACTTGCTCAAGGAAATATAGGGCTTGCTCAAATGTAACTCCATAGGTAGAAAAGTCATCCATAAAGACTTCTACCCCACTACCACTTTGTTGTTGAAAAATATTAAAGACCATGCATTGAAATGTTGTAGGGGCATTGCATAGATCAAATGGCATCTTGCAATATGTAAAAGGCACCTAGGAACTTGTGAATGTAATCTTGGCCTGATCTACTAGTGCAATTTTTATTTTCTTATAACCACTATAACCATCCAAGAAGTTATAATAGCAATGCCTGAAAATGGTATCCAACACTTGGTCCACAAATGACAATGGAAAATGGTCTTTAAATGTTGTCATGTTTAACCACCTAAAGTTGACATAGATCCACCACTTGTCACTTTTCTTTGTCATAATTAAAAGTGGGCTAATCCACTCACTATCTGTGATTGGATAGATGAACCTAGCCTTGATGAGTTATTCTATTTCCTCCTTGATGATCTATTTCCACTTGGGGTTCAGTTGCCTATGTGGTTACCTTCTTAGCTTCTTAGCTTCATGGCATATCAATGGATCAATTCCAATCAATGTAGGATATGACCAAGCAAAGGCTATTGGCAATTTTTTGACTACGTTTAATAGCTTTTATTTCTATTTAGGAGAAAGTTTGTCATTGATGATAACTACCTTGAAATTGTTTAAAAATGCATACTCCATACTAGTTGGTAGAGTGTTTAACTCTAGGGGCTCTTGCTTGAAATTATCAGGTATTTCCAACTCTCCCCAATATGTATCATCATCTTCTTCATCAAAGAGTTGGTGATGAACTTGCTCAAGTTCATCCATGCCTTCAACATAAGCACATGTTAGGCTTTTAGTTAGTTTCATGCATAATGTGCTACTATCAGAGTTAGTTGTCAGCCACTGGATTTTCTCCTATTTTATGCTTGCTGCGTATAGGTACCTTTGGATATCTGTTTCATGTATACACTAATTGCATGCTTTAATGATTGTACTCTTAATGGACTAGATCTTCTCCATGCAATTACATCCATTATTATTGTATATAATGCATGGAACATACTTCTCTAGTTAATCAAATTCATTTTCCTTAGAGATTTCCAAGGATAAGTTTGTTATAACCATATGTGCATCTTCTATGCTTACTCAAACCCTTCCCATAATGATGGAGAAGCCACCTTTACAGTTTTCAACCTTGCTCGCTATAAAATCAACAAGGTAGGACCACCCACAAACTATGATCACAATGTCCTCAACTAACCCCAAAGGGATAGTGATTGATTAGTCTGCCAATTCTAAATTGATGTTTCTATTCTTGAAATGTGGTAGGTTCAAGCCTTGTACATGTCATGGGAGATGAGATTAACATCAAAACTAGAGTCAAGAAGAGCCTTGCATGGCTCATCTCTAGTGACCTACAAGTAAATGAGATGACTTCTTAGGTCAAATATTTTCATGAGAAGGTTGCCAAACTTAATTCAATAGGAAATAGCATGAGTTAACATCACAGTGTAGATCTAAGGTGTCATTTGGTTTTAAGGGTACTTAAATGTGTCTAATGTAGAGGATGAGGGTGTTGGAGATGTAGGGCGACTAGTTGTATTCTGTTATGAGGATTTGGGAGGATTTTTGGATTAAAAAAGGATCATTTTCTTGATCAATTATCTGAACCAGTCAACTGGAAGGCTGATTGTAAATGCATAGCCCTCATAGCATTTCATCGTTGTAGCTATGGTGGAATTTTTTTCTACATGGATGAAGAAGGAGGTAACTAGGTAGAGGGAAGAGGGATGTTTATAGATGCATGTGGAGGATGGTATGGATATGGGTGATCTCCTCAAGTAGATGGTGAATGAGTTAGACAGTACTCTAAAGGATAATCATGATGCTATACTGATGCATGGCTTGTAGAGATTCATGGAGAAATGGGTTGCTAAATATAGTACTCGTACAAATCTTGATTGCCTGTAATGGTACTGCTATCTTGGTGGTGGAATTTCCCATAATTGTAATTGATGCCACTATTGGTATTGCTCATATGGTTGTGGTGGAGCTCCACTTGGCTAATAAGCTTATTATTGCTAGTGGAACTACCTTGGATTGTCTTGAGGATAAGGTGATCATTTGGATACTTAACTACTTACTAGTTATGGATTCAACCCATATACCCAAGACTCTTGTAAGTTTGACATCATAGGGAAACATCTCTTTGGATATTCATATTGAAAACTATCACAACTACCATAATCTTTGAAGTCTATCTCCACAACTTCTTCAAATATAGTAGGTTTTCCCTTACCTCTTTGGTAGGCACATTCATCTTCTTTGCATCTCCTGCAATCACAATCACTATTTTTCTCTTTGGATGCTTTAGTGATCTTCATAGTAGTTTGGAACTTTTCATCCAAAGAGCTCCATAACTTATCAACCTTTTCTAATATGTCCAAAATAGATTTTTGAATAGAAAGATTTTCCTATTCACCACTTCATCAAGTGGTGATTCCTCATCATTATAGAATTAGACCTCCCTTTTCTTATGGAAGGGTCCCTATTATATTCTTTAGCACTTTTCCTATTTCATGACTCACCTTCTTCTTTTTCTATGTACTCTATCAACATTTGTATCTAATGAACTCTCAATTCAGATAGTCTCCGTTGGGCATAAACCCCAAGAGTTCTTCTAGTTTTTGCTCTGAGCACATCTATGATGTAACAGAGTTGTTCCCTCTAAGAGTAATCATGGCTAGGGCATTGGTGTAAAAGTAAATAATATCTACCAATGGAAGAATCCAAGGGTTGATGTATTCCCTATTTCCAACCTTGGGTTTTCCTTCTTAGATTGGAAACTCTAGAGTATGTTTGGTATTTGTCATTAAATAGTTCTAACATGGTACTCCATCTACAAATGGATTTCAATTTTAAGGGTGGGTACTAGCTTTCAACTTACTTGATAAGTATCTTGGGAAATGGCTTGAGTTTATAGCAATCATTTTCAGTGTTCTATAAGGCATAGGCATCATGGAAAGATTGTAGATGTGCTTATGGATTAGAGTTATATCCCCCCTTAAATCTTGGAACATTGTTCATATCTAAGCACTTAATCTGACTATCTTTCACATGCCTAGTTGGAATCTTTACTACCTCTACAATGTTAAGGATGCATCAAGTCACCAACAAAGGCTCATCATCATCATGATTTTGTTGTCACCAATGATGTCCTCTATTACCCCTTTTTTTTTTACAAGCTTGGTGATCACCTCCATCATAGTTTTTCCTTCTACAATGTCTTTTAGAACAAAAGAAGAGGAAGAAGAGGATCTAAATGAAGAGGGAAAAGAGGGAGGAGGATTGCCTCCACCATGATATTTTCAAATTTTCCTTTGATTTTCATGACCATGCTCATCAAATTTCTTACTATCTTGATGCTTGTTCGATCCCTTGCCTTGACTACCATCTTTTCCTAAACCAAAATTATGGATTGTAGACTATAGGTTTAGGGCCACACACTCGTCACTAGTAACAATGGATGGAGAGTTTTCATGTTGAGAGCTCTCCAAGAGAGGGTCCTCATTCTCATCCTAGTTCAGTAGGAACAAGGGATTAGTGAACTATTTTTCCATCATAACCTCATGATGCTTCTCATGATGTCAATCTCACTTGCATTGTGTTTTAGTGGGATGGTAGTCCTGATAGTTGTAGCCTTGCACAACATATTCTTCTTGAAGATCATGGATGCCTTACTTCTTAAGAGTTTGAAGTAGCATCATAGGCATAGATATATTGAGAGGCATTACAATGTTGGCTTCCATGTCATGCCATTGAAATTTCTCATGATAATGTAGGATGAAGTTGAAGTCAAGTATATCCTCATCTGGATGAGTATATACCACTTTGCGCTCTTGTGGGACCAATGGTTTAACATCTTCACACCTGTGGGAAGAAGGAATTTTGCAAATAATTAAATTATCAATGTGCTTTTGTAATTATGAGATATGGGAATGATGTCAACCTTCAAGTTCATCCACTGATATTAATGATATCCACTAAACCTAGATACTACACATTTCAACAAACAAAGTCCTTAACAACAATGCCAATGATGAGTAGTTGAAGGTACCCCTATGCCCAACCATATGAATCATAATGCATTCATGTGCAATCTAGTCAAATTCCATAAACTCTATAGTTTTTAGGACACTAGTCTTGTAGGAAGTGAATCTTACCCTAAGGTAATTCGTTATCTTCCAAACTACACTTGTGAAGCTAAATGTATGGTTAAGTGTATTCAAGGCTTATGATTTTTATCCTTTTATGTTTTAGGTTCTTTGATAATTGAAGAGAGAGATAAAGTAATTTAATGACAAATTTGATTTAACTAACTAACTAATCTCTATTATTCCTACCATGAGCATTCAATTCCACTTTCTGTATACATCCTAAACCCATGTATCCATTGCTGGGTTACTAAGCACTATGCTATTGGACATACTAAGCAATAATGCTACTGGGATTACCAAGAAAATATGTGTTTATGCTCAAAGAAGTCATATTTATGTATTTAATCTATTTAGCTTATCTTACCTAATCACTTAATTAACTTAATTATTGAGAAACATTAAATAAATAACTAAAAACATTAAATGAAAGAATAAAATATTTAGACTATCCAAAATGCTACAAGATTTATGAATACACTTGTCTTTATTGTCGTACATACTAGTATGGTTCAGGTACAACAATTCTTAGATAAAGATTTGTACACTCAATGACTCTTGCTACGAGCACTTAGGAAAATATTCTAACTTTCAAATGTAAAAACTACAAGAGTTTGGTTACTACTATGACTTGAATGCCCATAAACATGACTAGGAGCTTATATTTATAGTTATTGCTACAACACTATGTCAACAGGGCTCCATAGATGTAGCAAATGCTACATCGACACAACTTGTCAATGGGACAACATGATGTAAATGGGGCCTTGTTAAGAAGGGCTTATTAATGACATCATGTCAATGGAGACCCATTGACATGGCACATTAATGCTCATCATCGAGGAACAACCTCTAATATTAGGCATCTGATATCACCCCTTTTTTGCTAGCCTATTGTTAAACCCCAAAAATTGGTTTAGTTTTTAATAAATATTTTTATCAAAGGCATGCATTTTAATTGATTTTATATTGTTGATTAGTGTTAAATTAATATTTATTTTATTTTAGTTTAGTGATGAGTATTAGTATTAGTTATTATTTTGTTTTAGTTAATACGATATATTATTATTATTAATTTGACTATAATTATGTAAA
>MNCI01006176.1:41004-66022 GCA_015680685.1 Gnetum montanum
ATATTAAATAAATAATAAATATTATTGGGCAACAAGCCCATCTACGTGTTGCAGCACTAGTGATGCTCACAGCGGCACTAGTAATAGTAAGTAGTAAGGCTTTCCGATGGCAAGCATAGCAGGGTGTGGCAATGGTGAGTGTAGCAGCAACAGTAGTGCATGCAAGGTGGATCATGGCATGTAGCAGTGATAGCAATAGTAGTAGCATGGCCAGGGTAGCATTGATGTAACTATAGTAGACACAATGATAGCAGTGGTTATGGTAAGGTGACAGTAGGAGATGGTGTCAATAGCATGTGTAAGGGTTTTACTATTTTGTCAGAATAGTGCTAGTTGTAGGATGTGACAAGGATAGTTGACAGTAGTGGGCTATTCCTTGTTGTTACGTTTCACATGGGTCCAAGATGTCTATTCCACCATTTTTGTTGGTGTTCACAACATCTAGGATCCCATACATAGCATTTCCACTAATTTAGATGGATTAATGTTATCCATCTATTATTAAAATATTTATTTTTAAACTTAATTGAAGTATAAATAAGACTTTAATTTGTATTTGAGAGGGAGGCATCTTTTGTACAACCCGGTGGTGAATCCAATAGGCACCAAAGGTGTGCTTCCAGAATTGATACCCAAGAAAACCCACATCAAATTAAAGTCTAACTTTCCTTTGAATAATTATTATGTGAGGATTTATTGAGCTTTGCAACAATTATAAACCATTAAAGTCCATTGTCAAGCTGTTAAGGTTGCTACATTGTCAAGACAACAAGGCAAAATCACAATTTATGTGAAGTCCCCTTTGTAATTCTCATCATTATCTATGCTCATAACTTTGAATTTAATTTAATTTAATTATAAATATTTATTCTTGAACTTGTGATTAGAAGTTAGGATAAAGCTTCATAATTTTACTTATGAGTGACAAGCATAAGTGTGGGATTTGTTCAGATTTTATTTTGACCATTTATTATCTTGGTGATTCTTTTGACTTCTAAACCATTCCTCCATGGGATATGGCTCACAACTCAATCATAGATGAGGTGAAAATCTCTACAATGAAGAAAGGATAAAATATTCAAGGTATCCAACACCTAATTTTTTCCTGGCTGATCACCTATAAATACCACACTTGGATGCATGATTGGGACATAGTTTGTTGATATATTTTAGATAGATTTTTCATAGATTTTTTATTTCAAAATTTTTTTGTTGTTTCCCAGTGCATGCCTACAGTGTGATGTTAAGTGATTGTACAACATCCTTATTCAAGTGTGATGTACTTGGATGCTGATGAGCTGTGATATCATGTACGCGATATTGCAGCCCACCGCAATGTCTATAAATAAGAGGTAGCTTTCCTTGTTTTAGGCATCTAGACTTAGACCTTAGCCAAACTATAGTAGTTTTACCATTCCATAGTTATAATAATTTCCATGTGCCTACAGTAGGAGCCTTAAAGTGAATGGACCTTTATTCAAGCAAATTGTACCTACACACACATTTGTGTACAGCAATAAAGACGAACTTTCTGATAAACCTTGCAACATGTGGAATAAGCTAAATAGGAATCAATTATTGTTAAATGTTTAAATTATTTCCTAGATAATTAAATCTCTCTCAACCATTGACTCTCCTAGTTAAGTGCATTCAGTACGACCGCTTCGAGCATCTGTGTAACACTTGGTAACCTAGTAACAAGTAGCGTTTGGTAATCCTAGTAGTGTTGCACTTGTTTAGGGTGTGTGCGCTTCGAGATACTGGTGTTAGGATAATTAGAACTTAGTTAGTGAATATATAATGAAATTTAGTCACTTAGTCTCTTCACCTTCCCCTATTAGCATAAGACATTAAAAAGATAAAAGATATAAAAATCATATGCCTCAAGCTTACTTAAGCATACAACTGTAACAATATAAGTAAGTTTGGGAAGACAACGATTGATTAACCTTAAGTGTTCCATTAAGGTGCATGAGCACTTAGTCCTTAGAGTTCAACTAGATCATGTGTGAGATGCGCGTATTCATATGGTTGAGTGTAGGGGTACCTCGCCACTCATCATTGGCATCGTTGCCAAGGACTTAGTTATTTGTGCACTATGTAGAACATAGGAGATCATTCATATCATTGGGATGCTAGAACGAACCCTTAGGGTTGGTCAAAAGAAAAATTAGATAATGATAAATAGCACTCCGAACAAGACTAAAATATCTTCTTCTTCACACAAAAGCACTTCACCACCTAGGACCAACACAAGAGACAGTTGATGGCACAACACACGTAACCAAGATCCACCAGTTCCTTAACAATTATGTGTGGTATATATTCATCATAATGAATATGTACCCAACTTTACCTTTATTCTTCATCAAGAAGAACAACTATGTTGGAAAGACTTGGAGGGTAACATAGTGTTGCCTCCAGACCGAGCAGTCCCCAACATGCTCCTTCGTGCTCTTGCACAAATAGGCATGTCACAGTTGTACGCAAAGTACGTTGCATGTGACCATGAAAAAAGGGACTACCATCCCACAAAAGCACAACGTCAAAGGGACTTGCAATAGGAGAGATAATATACATCATTGAAGGGTGAAAGACCCCATAAAAGTCCACCCGTCTTAAGCAAAATTGAGGGTGGTGAACCTATTTCAATGTTTCCCACAAAGAAATGTTCCCCCTCCTAATGATGATGAGGAGGTGATGTATCAGAACCTCCACTCCATGATTCAAAATCCTGGTTCTAATCCTCATGAACACTAAGTGTTCAATAAGGGAACACAAACACATGATAAGGGCAGCTAGTCTGATCGTAATCACGATCGAGGCCAAGACCACCAAAGAGAAAGTAGGAAACATCATCACGGTGATGGTTCTCCTTCTTGTTCACCTTAATCATCACATTCATCCTCTCCTTCAATATTAGAATGCAGTCATAAGGAACCTAAATGTGAAGATAAAGGTAAACAGAGCGAGAAACCTCAACAAGAGAGTTGAAAGCGAGGACAAGGGCACTCTAGAGAATCACGACATGGAAGAAGGTAGAGTAGGGAACCACGTAGACATCATGGATGCTATGAAAGAAATGATCATGAAGAACCCGTACTTGCAACCCAAAGCATGTTAGACATCACATAGGCCATAATAATTCCCACAAAGCATCAAAAAGATAGTAAGATCAAGAGCTAAGACATGAATAATATCCCACAATTTTAAGGGGGATACAACGTTGATCCTCAAAATCACTTACAAGCATTTCACAATGCATGTGCCTTGCAAAACATTGAGAATGAATGGAAAAATCTAAAGTTATTCCCAAGGAAACTAGTAAAAGAAGCGAAAAGCTAGTACCAATCCTTAGAACTAGAATCCATTTGAAGGTGGAGTACGATACTAGAACTATTTAATGATAAGTATCAAATGTACTCCCAGGTGTCCAAACTGTGAAAGAAACTCCAAGGATGGAAGCAAGGAAGTCATGAAACCTTGGATGCTACCATGGGACAATATTATGCACTGCTACATCATTGCCCAAGCCATGGTTACTCGCAGCAGGATCAACTATGTTATCTCATAGATGGACTTAAGCATGAAACCAGGAGAACCCTTGGAACATATGCCCAAGGGAGATTATCAAAGCTTAGGTCCCATCAGGTTCATAGATTGTTGGAGTAAGTAGCTAAGGAAGAAGGAGAGCTACATAAGAGAGAAAGTGTGGAAGAGCTATGATCCTTCCCTCCAAAAAAGGGGAATGAGATTCTATGAGGAAGAGGAAGAGTCACCACTCAAAGAGATGGTGAATAGAAAAAACTTGCCGCTCGAAAAATTAACAACAGAAGTGTCGGTAAAGGTAGATCAAATGTGAGACTTCTTAGATAGTAGATTTAAAACCGTTCTCAAAATTGTAGAGGATTCTAAGGAGTGAAGTAGTGGCTATGACCAAAAGAAAAAGATGGATTTGGACCATGCATGTAACAAAGGTAAGGGTAAAATGGCCATTACCAAAGAGGTTGTGGATTCTGATATGGACAATGATGGTGGATGCAAGATATGTTAGTGTGACCATCCTAAGGGATGTTGCCCAGTAATCTCACATCTACAAGAGTCTGGGGTGTATGCGCTTAACCCACGACTTAAAAAATGGCAAGCACCCCGATGGTTACCTTATCTCCAAAGTAACCTAAGGTAGTTCCACAACCATTAATGTATTATCCAGGTGGAACTCTGCCACAACCTATTGAGCAACACTAGTAGTGGCAATACCCACAATCATGGGGGATGCCACTCCTGAGGCAACAATACCCTTACTGGAAATCGGATCCATATGGCTACTACGTGTAGCATCCAATCTCTCCATGTCACTTAGTTGGTCACATGACATCACAATGTCACTACCAAGCTTGGGAGTATTATAGGACTCCTTCTCCTAGGAGAGATAACCCACAAACATACCATCCTCCAAAGCCATCCGCAACTCTCACTTCGATAGCTCCATTACCACTCGCTCCAATAATGCAAGTGGAACTCCCCACTCAACCGCAGCAACGGAATGCTACGAGAGCTGTAAACCATCAATCCACTACTAGTTCTAACAATTGCACAAAGAGAAGACCTTTCTTCAGAACTAACGGTCCAACCAAGCTCTCACAATCACAAGCGGTTGAACCTTAGAACGGTTATTCATCAAATAAGGCTTCAAAGCTCCCTTCAAACCAAAAACAGAGCTCAACGCACATGGTTATGTTAACACATGCCATCACTAACTAGATTAAGGAGGGCCACCTTCTTAGGAAATTCTCTAACCATGAAAGCCCTTTAATCTATCTCCAAGTCGTTGGGAATAAACCATGTAAAGCTCTTCTAGACTTAGGTTCTAGAGTCAAATTAATATCATAAGAGATGTATAAAGCCTAGAACCTGCCTCCACTAAAGAAGAGCAATATTTGCTTAGAGTTGTCTGACTAGTCCATCACTATCACCTTGGGATAGATGGAGGACATCATTATCATTGTGTGTGGGTGGTCATACCTAGCTGATTTCCTAGTGATACAAGTAAACAATAACAAATGGGACTTTCCAATAATAATGAGAAGGGCATGGCTAAGTATCATAAATGCATGCCTAGGAATCCATGATCTTTCCCTAGAACTATCTAAGGAAAATACTTTTGGGAAGATCGAGAGGAAGAAATTTCCATGCATCACATACAGTGATACTAGGTGTGATTGCATATAGGAATGTTCAACATTGCCTGCATGCAACCAGTGTGCCCAAGAAATTAACATACACAAGTGCTTGTATGTAGCAACCACACAATAAGAAATGACCCACTAGTTGATAGCTGATCAGGAGAGCAACTCACCAACATGCATGGAACTAACTGGGGAAACAACTTGCACCCACATCAAAAGCATAGATACACTGGAGCAAGAGTGTTGCCAACTTCCAACCCTTATCCTGAAAACATCAATAGGGGGAGGCTAGACATTTCCAAAAACTTCGAACAAACACTTCGATAAAAAATTACTAATCAATGTGCAACAGCCTAAACTTTACCATGAATCTAGAATGGTCAATGCACATAAAAAATTAGAGAGAGGATTAACTCACTCATTATTTCAGATGTCCCCCTTCACACTTAGTCATGTGGGAGATGGCCACCTATGCTAATCAATCAAGGCCCTCAGTTCCCTTTTTAAGTTTTTTTTCAACACATTTTTTATTTGAAAATTTCTTTAACTTTTTTTTTTTGCAACATTGTTCATGCTTTTTCATTTAGTTNCATTTGAAAATTTCTTTAACTTTTTTTTTTTGCAACATTGTTCATGCTTTTTCATTTAGTTGTGTATTTATTTATTTTGTTAAGTTTGTCACCTAATAAGTGCGTCTGAAGATGGTATGAATTGTATTCCATTGATTGCTAATGTTCCGTGTTTACTTTTAGTTATGATGTTGATACTAGGGTATGGTTCTTTTGATATAATAGGCAATGAGTCCACGTCATCCATGCATCCTTGAATCTCTATGGTCTCTCTTGGCTTGGAACTATATAGTCCCTTTCCTTAAACAATAAGAACTATCAACGAATCAGTGACTGTGCATTTCTCAATCTAACGAAGGAATTAAGGATAGAAAAGGGTGTGACTTCAAGGGGACTTGATGCATTTGTGTTGGCCATTCTGTTGGGTGCTTGGATGTTTTCTTCTTGAGTTTCCCTTACCATTTTGATGTTGCTCCATTATTGGGAAGCTGAGCTAATCAAAATAATAAGTCTTTGAATGGTGTGGTTCTCACAGAAAGAAAGGAGATAGGAGTGGGAATTCAAAGCACATCCCTTAGAAAAAATAATCATCCAGGCTACAAGCACTGGTTATGTAACTAAATAAACATGTTCCCTATAACTAAGTCCTTTTCTTATTTCCTAATTTCTCCTTTTTCATTTCATTGGAATGGTGGTGACTTTTTGGCAGAAGCGTTCTCACTACTCCAAGTGGATGGATTGGCCAAATGTATTAATGTGAAGTCACTAGATGTAGATTGCTTGAGGTTGGATTTGGAATGAGATCTACTAAGTCACATTAACCATTAATACACAAGGGGTTGTACACCACCTTGTTCTTAAGAGTCCATTCCATTCTCTTCTTTCCATCCTTCTTTCTCATTTTTCACCTCATTTCCAATTGTATCAATAGTATATATTTTGGTTGATGCATTTTTTCGTTTTGGTAAATTCTTATGGTTAAGACTTTAAATTTTGTGTCCAAATGGCATTTCTAGAGCCTATGAACTCTTTAAATGTAGGATTTTCAGGGCATTAAGGGCATGAGCCTGCTTTGGCGAGGATCCATTGGCATTCCTATTTGATACATCCATTAATTTCTTTCCCTTAAATATTTTTTGCAATCAACTTTTATTTTGTTCATTTCCATCCCCAACATCAATTTTATCGGTGTTATAGTTGTTTCTTTTTCTCCATCTTTCTTATTTCTTGTTCTTTTTTTCCATTCTCTTGCTACCGAAGCTTTTCCCTCAGTCATGGGAATCCTGGTCCAATTTCTTTAATTTTCTCCTAACCCCTACAACTTGGGTACTCACCAGTATTATATCTTCAGAATCTGCATCAACCATATCACAACTCAGCCAATGGATCTTACACTGAGGCAAGGTATCAACTACATTGTGATTCATTTACCCTTGCTAATATAAGACTATGTTGTGTCTGTAGATGACAATCATACACCAATGGATTGGATCTGGATGGAACACTTGGAATGGGATAGTGCTCAAGTAGTTATGCAAGGAACAAGATCGATGATGTGGTTATGGATGCACAATGGAAGGTGCAATCTTGGCATTGGTAGTAGCAAAATTCTTCTTTTCTCTCTCTCTCTATCTCTCTCTCTCTTCTCTCTTAGCTACCAAATAAAGCTAGATGTCAAATGTGTATAGTTTCCACTCTTGTTGTCATGAACACTAATATTTTCATGTGTTGTAATGATGATCCATTCACATGTCACCCCATTCACCATTAGTATCATTCAAGTAAATAATCCCATACCTTTCCAATATTTTGTAAGGAACTCGAGGATGAGTTTTCATTCAGTCATGGGGGTATGATGTGTTGCGATATCGCATACACAATATTGCATCTGTGATATTGCGTCCACCCCTATGATATTCCATATGTGATATCGTAGCCCATTACAATGTCTATAAATAAGAGGTGGCTTTCCCTATTTTAGGCATCTAGACTTAGACCTTAGCCAAACTATAGTAGTTTTACCATCCGAAATTTAGAATAATTTCCATGTGCTTGCAGTAGGAGTCTTAAAGTAAATAGATCTTTATTCGAGAAAATTGTACCTAAGCATACATTTGTGTATGGAAATAAAGACGAACTTTCTAATAAACCTTGTAGCATGTGGACTAAGCTAAATAGGAATCAATTATTGTTAAATGTTTAAATGCTTTCCTAGATAATTAAATCTCTCTCAACCCTTGACTCTCCTAGTTAGATGCATTCAGTACGATCGCTTCCAGCACATGTGTAACACTTGGTAACCTAGTAACAAGTAGCGTTTGGTAATCCCAGCAATGTTGCACTAGTTCAGGGTGTGTGCAGCATGTGGGAACAGATACTAGTGCTAGGACAATTAGAAATTAGTTAATGAAAGTTAGTCACTTAGTCTCTTCACCTTCCCCTATTAGCATAAGACATTAAAAGGATAAAAGATATAAAAATCATACGCCTCAAGCTTACTTAACCATACAACCATGACGATACAAGTAAGTGTGGAAAGATAGCGATTGATTAACCTTAAGTGTTCCATTAAGGTGCATAACCACTTAGTCCTTAGAGTTTGACCAGATCACACATAAGATGCTCGTATTTATATGGTTGAGTGTAGGGATACCTCGCCACTCATCAGATGTGTTACATGATAGGCAATAAAGATGAAGATTACTTACATCATTGCAACATCCACCTAGATTTATTATTGCTTTAAATTGTTTAATTATTTACTATTTTCTTAGTTAATCTTTTCATTTATTACTCTTTATAATTCTTTTGATTATGTAGAATGAGTAAAACTAATCGTGAGTGCTTAAGTGTAATTACTTGGTAGCCCAGTAGTGTATCATTTGGTACAACCAGTGACATACACTTGGTAATCCTAGCAATAGTTATATGAAGTCCAAGGCATGTGTGGATGATTAGAAATGGATATTCATTACACAAAGGCCAATTTAGAGTTTACTTTCCGTTGTTAATTAGCTTAGTTAATAAATCTCTTTATTATCATTAGGAGTAGCTTAGGACTAGGCAATATTAATCATGATATGCCTCACTTTAAACTAAATCATCCATGACAAAGTTACCACTAGTTCAAGTCGAAAGATAGCAAACTATAATCAGGGCATAACAATTTAGATGCACAACTAGTCCCATCCATGGAATTTGAGTAGATCATGTATGAATACTTGTGATTCATATGGTTGAGCATAGGGGTACCTCGCCACTCATCACCAAGGAAGGATTTTATTCATTGCACTTATTATTTTTTGAAATTCTTGAGAAGCCTCCTACCTTGAAGCATGGGTAACATGTCTTTCTAGTGGAACCCCTAGAATTTTATTCTATGCATGAGTTTTGTTTTTATCTATGTCAACCTTACTAGAGGACTACCTTCAGGCATGGGTAACATGTCTTTCCAGTGACATGATAAGGCAATAGTTATTGCACTTACTCTTGCCCCCCATTTTTTTAGATCCAGAAGGATATAATACAACCTATCAATAGGATAAAACTAATAGAAGTAATCCAAGAGACTCCACAAAATCCCATGATGTCATACCCTTTACATTCCAACTTGGTTCTTCACTTTTTAGTCTAGGCATAATGATCATAAGTTTATTCTTAGTTGTATGATGAAAAGAATATCATTATGGCCATGGTAAGAACCTCTGATTAATGGAATGGATGGATGGATTTTGTGGTCTCATTGTTCAAATAATCAGTTCCTTATGTCTTGGTAACATAGAGAAATTTTTACTTTATTGGACTACATCTTGCCTTATTCTTAATGTGTTTTAATAATAGTGAAAATTATTTACAAGTGTTAACAAATTATGAAAAAGATCTTAAAAATTGGAAAAATATGTAAAGAATGAAAAATGTCCAAAATGAAAAATTATTAAAGAATTGAAAAATGTAAAATAATATTGAAAATTTAAGAAATGGAAAAGTATTTAATAATGAGAAAAATTATATTAAAGAATGTGAAAAGGTATCTCAAAAATTTAAAAATCAAAAATAATTATAAAAAAAAATAGAAAAAACACTTATTAATTCTAGAATCAAAACAAGGCATCTCCCCCACAACTCAACTCATGGGTGAGTGTTTGGAAAATGTACTATAGGTATCCTAGATCATAAACTCTAGGTGTTTTAGTTACCATCCTTAGTGATTTAACTTTTTGGTTATTGTCCCATGTAATCTTGATGGTAATAGAATCATGATCATTCAAGTTTTTGTTTTCTTTTCCTAGTGGTGAATGATTATGATTTAATAGATTCATTTTTTGGTTCTTAGATGGATTCATTTTCTTGGGATGGGAATTAATAAGTGAATCAAATTGTTCCATGCATACCTTGGATAGTCTAACATTCTTAGGTGTTAGCCATCAAGTTTCTTTTGGTTTAATGACTCCTACACTCTCTTGTGTGCACAGTTGTTTCTCACATTTGTTGTAGATTGATGTAATGACTATGTTGATATTCTGGAAGGTCATTCCACAACTACACCTTTATTTTCTGGTAGTAATGCATGGAATCTATTTCATGTGTATGGATTTATGCTTGTTGTTCTTAGAGATTTCAACAGATAAATCTCTCATACTTAACTTGGCATTGATTATGCTAAAGCCATGCCTCCCCATGATAATTGAAAATTCCTTATCTTCATTTTTCACATTGATTATAAGAAAGTTTGTTGGATAAGATCACCCATTGATAGTTGTCACCACATCCTCTATCTATCTCAAAGGAATGATGACAAATTGATATTCAAGATCAAACCTTATATTGCACTCCTTTAAGGGTGGTAGGTTCTATGCTTGATATGTTTCATAAGAGATCAAATTCACCCCAAAACTTGAGTCTAATAGAGCTTTGCATGATAAATTTGCAAGTATCCTTAGATAAATCAAAGGAACTCCTTGATCAATTATTTTCTTAGGGAGTGGTCCTACCTTTATCCAGTTTGTGACTATTTTTGTAAGCATAATAGTTTGCATGATTATCTTTGATGATGATGGAAGCTTATGGTTGGTAAGAGAATTTGTTGTAGGAGAAGCTAGTCCAAATGAAGTCCTAATTCTACTAGCCTTTGCACGACTTGTCATAAAGAAAGGACATTTCTTTGACTGGCCCTTAGTGTTGTTGGTAAGATCCTCTATCAATAGACTTATTGCCCTTATAGCATTCCACTGCTATGATTGTGATGGTAATTCACCTTGCATAGTAGGTAGTGGCACTAGTGGCAAATGAGTTGGATGTTGATTTAAAGAATCAACTGTTGATGGATGCATATATGAGTTTGGATCTATCCTTGGTGGTGTTGGTCTATGGTACTCCATGGGGTAGTATTATGAAGTTTGGATAGTAGAATTACCAGGAGATATTGGATGTTGAACATAGTATCCATAAGGATCAGGCTATAGACATGCATATTGTTGGGGTGGTGGTGGCATAGCACCTGATTGGGGTTGTTGCCACTGCTAATGGTATTACTCCTATGGCTATGGATAGGCTCCACTAGGATAGTATGTTGCTTGAAGGTTCTACCTATAGTTACCTTAAGGATAAGGTAACCTTATGGGCATTTATTTTTTAACAAATTTGGTACTAAATGCATATGCTCCCATTTTTTTTGTAAATATGACATTACTAGAAAGCATTCCTTGGGATGGTCATACTAACATGCAACACATCCTTCCTCATTGATAGAGATAGTGTTTGGACACTCAACCATTAAATCCACTTTATCCTTTCATCCAAAATATTTCTTCTTTTTCTTGTCTTTTCCCTTTCCAAAGCGTTTCTTTGCTCTCTCCTCGAAAATCTTTAGAGCTATTGTACATCTTTCATCAACTAAGTCCCACATTTTTTCTACATGTGCTACTACATCAATGATAAATTTTTGAATTAATAAAGTTTTCTTCTAAATTGCCTAATCAAAGGTATCATCCTCCTATGTGTCACAAACTCTTGCATCCCTTTTGTTCATAGATGGATCTCTATTGTACTCTTCAACTGATTCTCTCTTTCATAATTCACCTTCCACATTGGTCACTTGATGAATTAATTTGTAGATTCAATGGATAATCATTTTAGATAGTTAGCCTTGAAAATAAATCCCAAGGTTCTCTCTAGTCTTTTTTGTAATCCATCTATAATATGCCTTGGTTGCTCTCGCTATGAGAATCCATGCCCTAGGCATATGTGCAGTAGTTAATAGTATCTACCCATTGTTGCATCAAGGGTTTCATGAGTCCCTTACTTTCATCCTTGGATTTTTTTTCTTGAGTTAGACATTAGTGAGTAGGTTTGGTACTTATTTTTGAAGATCTATAGCATGGTACTCCATCTTCTAATTGATTCAAGTTTGAGTGATCTATAGCAACTCTTTGCCTATTTCACAAGTATTCTTGGAATTAACTTCAGCTTCTACTAATCACTTTCAATGTTTTCTAGGATGTAATAATCATGGAAATCTTGGATGTGATGTTGTGGATCAACATTATAACCACCTTCAAATCTTGGCATGTTATTCATATCATGCCATTTGATACAACTATCCTTCACATGCTTGGTTGGTATGTGTATAGCTTCTTGAATGTTTATCATGCTATGGGTTGCCATCAAGGGTTCATCATCATAATCAAGTTCATGTGCTATATTATAGTGGTGTCCCCTTCTACGCTCACCCCTTTCATGATCCTCCCTTTGATCCCTTTGTATTCTTTTCTCATATACTTCATCTTCTAAATTAGAGTGTCTTGAATGATGGTCATGAGCCCTTCTTTCTTCTCTATCATGATCTTGGTACTTGTAGCTTCTTATGTCAAAGTCCACTGACAATCATGATGAGGTGGACAAGATAGTAGGAGAATGGTGCCAGCTTATCCTCCTTTCATGAGTCTTATGTTCTCCTTTGGAAGGCCCAAAAAAAAAATCTTGGCCTTGAGTCCTAATTATACTTTGATTTAGTAACCTCCCTCCTAGGTGTCTTTGCTAGAGTGAAATGAAGTTAAACTTTATTAGGTTCCTCAAGTTTGATGATAGGTATTTTTGAAGGCTCTTCATGATTCTGATGGAGTTTTTCTATAATGAATACATCAACCTCCAGTTCTTCCAAAGATAATAGAATTGTTGACCTATTTCCCTTTGTTGTGTGCATGTTGGATTTCTAAAGCAACATTTTCCTCATTTTCTCCTTTGTGGATTCATAGGATCTTGTCATGTGATGAGTCATATGGTACCATTCTAAAGTTAATCTAAAAGTATTCACCATAAGATAGTTTGAAACATGCTAAGTTTTGCATGTTTTAGAGGCAAGACTTTGTTGCCTTGCATGTCTCTCCATCTCATTTGTCTATATTGATTGAAGATAAAACTAAAATCTAGATGATAAGGATCAGTGTGAGCATACATGATTTTTGTTTGCATTGGCATCCCCCATTCTTCTTCTTCATCGATTCTATTATTTCTTCTATATGGTTTCTTGGTAGGTGATGTCGTATTCTTATTTGAATCCATATTATGGTTTAAGATGTTTGTTGAAGTGTGCCTATTTTAGAGTTATGAATTTTAATGTTGACTTTTGAAAACTTTGTGAAATTAATTACTTAGCATACATTGACAAGTCCTCGACAATGACACCAATGATGAGTGGTGGAGAAATCTAACACCAAACCATACAAGTGATAGGTATTCACACATGACCAAATCATAATTTGTGTATGAGGCAATGTGATTATGCTAGTAATTGGTTTAAGTTTGTGACTATTTTCTTCCCACATGAGCTAGTAAAATCTATGGGTATGGTTTAACTCAAAATGAGGTATATGATATGTTGATGTTGTATGGCCATTGTTATTCCTAGTAAAATGGTAAAATAAAAAGAGTTTCTAAGTATAACTAAAATAGTAAACAAATCTATTCTATCCTAAGGCCATGAGTACCCAGCCATGACCTTACATACACATCATGAGCTTCATGTAACTACTACAGGGATTACCAAGTACTTTGCTACTAGGCAAACCAAGTAGTAGCACTACTAGGTTTCGAAGCAATTACACTTAAGTGCTTGAGATCAATAATTTTCTTAACAATAGTAATGGTAAAGTGCATAGATAAGTAAACATTAACTAAAATAATAATAAAAATTATTCTAAGTAAAATAGTAAACTAAGAGAATGCTACAATAGTATGAAATAGCTTGATCTTTATTGCCAGTCACACTTGTACCCAAGTATAAGATGCTTGAATAAAGACTTCGTACACTACATCATACTATATTATGGGCATTCACACTTCTAAGTACTTAGAACTAAAATCATGAAAACAATCTAAAAGATTCTAGTTACTATGAAATGAAAAATTCTATGGATCCATGTGCCTAAGTGTTATATGTATAGGCTAGCATGCATCCTACCATACCAGATATGAGAACATAGCTAGTGCTACGATATTGTATATCCAATATTGCAATTCTTGAAAAACTTGACTTTGTCAGTAATGGAGTGGAAATATTAATGGATGATTTTTCATTTTATGGACTAGAATTTAAACAATAATTAGACTAATTAGAGTAGGTTTTAAAAAGATGTGTTGAAACTAATCTAAAGCTCAATTAGTAGAAAAGCCATCTAATGATCCAAGATGGTATTGTTATAAGACATAAAGTATTTTAAAAAAAATAGAGGTAGATCTTGATATGCTAAGAGCCATTTAAAATAATACCTAGAGGTCATAAACTATTAAAGATATTAGATTATTCCTTGGCCATAGAGGATATTATAGAAGATTCATTGAAAATTTTTCAAAGATAGAAAAGGATGCTAGTAGAATTGACAAAGAAAGATGCACCATTCTAATGAATAGAATAGTGTGAGAAGGCATTTGAAACATTGAAACATAAGCTAATTAAAACACCAGTTCTTCAAGCTCTAGATTGGTCTAAGCCCTTCAACATTATGATAGATGCTTCAAGCTACACACTGGGTGAAGTACTAACTTAGCTTGATGATAAGAAAAGACCATATTACATACACTACGCTAGTAG
Source organism: Gnetum montanum (assembly GCA_015680685.1). Classification (NCBI taxonomy): domain Eukaryota; kingdom Viridiplantae; phylum Streptophyta; class Gnetopsida; order Gnetales; family Gnetaceae; genus Gnetum; species Gnetum montanum. The sequence goes on from MNCI01006176.1 coordinate 55,851, forward strand.
AAACATTACCAAGGCACAACTTAATTACATCACTATAAAAAAGGAGCTTATGAATGTAGTGTGTGCACTTGAAAAATTTAGATATTATGTGCTTAGGTATCCTATTTATGTATACATGGATTATAGTGCTATTAGGTTTGTAATAAATAAAGTAGATTTCAATCGAAGGATGATATGATGACTTGTGATACTACAGGATTTTGGCATCACTATGATAGCTAAGAAAGGAATAGAAAATATTGTAGCCGATCATTTTTCAAGACTAAGATGGGTACCACAAGAATAGGATGAATCATTATTAGACCAATTTCTCAATGAAATTTTTTTTACAAAGATGATGGGACGCAATATCATAGCCGTCGCGATATCGCGTCGTCCCCTACGATATTGCGTATGAAATATTGCGGTCTTCCACCATATCTATAAATAAGAGGCAGCACTCCCCTTATTCCTTATCCTAGGCTTAAAGTACCGAAGCTCTAATGAATTGATCATTCCAGAGATAGATTATTTTCCATGTGCCTGCAGTAGGAGTCCTCAAGTGAACAGATCTTTATTCAAGCAGCTTTGTACCTGAACACAAGTTGTGTATGGAAATAAAGACAAGCTTTGTGGATAAAATTTGTAGTACATGGAATAGGTTTATTACATGTTATTTCTTACCAGTTATTTATTACCTGTTGTTAGCACTGTATGAGTACATCTTGATTACGAGCATTTACGAATGTGTACGGTTAGTCAAGGAATTGGTTAGTCATCACGATTAGTCTCTCTCACCCTAAACTCCTCGAACATGGGATAAGTATGAATTGGTTACAAGCATTCAAGGATGTGTACGGTTAGCTAAGAAATAGATTCTTATCACACTTAAGTTAGTTAAGTGCCTCAGTATGACCAGTTTGAACACGTGCGTTACGTGTGGTAATCCCAGTAACGATTAGCGTTTTCTAGCCACAGTTGCATAATTTAGGGTGTGTACAATAAGTGGGAATGGATGCTGACGCTAGGAACTTAGTGCATTAGTTAGAGTTAGTTAGTTTTTCAACCCTTTACCTCTTAGCATATGAGAAAAACATAAAATACCATAAAAATCATATACCTCAAACTTGCTTAACCATACACCGTGACACATACAAGAAAGCCTGGGAAGACAACGATTAATTAACCCCAAGTGTTCCAACTGGCGTCTAGGCATTTAGTCTACGGAGTTCGATCGGATCGTGTGTGCGACGCTCGTATTCGTATGGTTGAGTGTAGGGATACCCGCCACTCATCATTGGTGCTGTTGCCAAGGACTAAGTGTTTGTACACCAATTAGAACATAAGGAAATCCTTCACATTGTTGTGAGCCTTAACGAACCTTTGGGTTAATTAGTTAAATAAGAACTTATATAATGATGAAATAGCACACTGGTAAAAAATGACTTCTTCTCACAAAGTTAATTCACCTAGGACTAGCACTAAAGATAGTCGACAACATACAATGCATAACCAAAACTAGCCAAGTCCTAAATAATATAATATAGTTTATACTCATCTTGATGAGTATATTCCAAGCTTTACTTTTATCCTCCATCAAGACGAACAGCTGTGATGGAGAGACCTGCAAGGTAACATCCTGTTACCCCTCGATCGATCAGTCCCAAACATGCTCTTCCATGCCTTGGCACAGATTGGCATGTAGGAAATATTCGTTGAATATGTTGCTGAGGACTTTGATATGAGTGATTATTATCCCAAAGACGTGCAATGTAAGAGGGACTTAAGGTAGGAGAGTCAACACACATTGTCGAAGGACAAGGCCCTACATGTCCTTAATGAAATAGGAGATGAGGAACCCCTTATAACAGGTTCTTTAGCAAATGATGTTCCCCCTCTTCATGATGGTGAAGAGGTTAGGCATCAAATCCTTCAATCAACTGTACATACTATGAGTTCTGATCCCCATGAACACCAACTGTTCAAGGAAGGAACAACCACTCACACTAAGGACAGATACTTAGATCGTTATAACGATCAGGGTCGAAGCAGCCGAAGAGAAGATAAGAAACATCATCATGGGGATGGCTCCCCTTATTCTTATCCTTCATCTCACCACTCACACTCTCCTTCCACATCTGGGCATAGTCATTATGAACATAACGGTGAGGGTAAAGGTAAGGCAGATGAAAGACCTCGACATGAAGGTCAAGAGATAGGATGAGGGCAAGGACACAGGGAGAGTAGGGAACCACGAAGACATCATAGACATCATGACAGGAATAATCATGACGAGCCCCTACTCACAATCCAAAGTATGCTTGACATTACAGAGGCTGTTAGGATTCCCACAAGGCACTTAAAAGAAAGTCGGATCAAGTGTTTGGACATAAATAATATCCAACGTTTTGAAGGGGGGTACAACGCTATTCCACAACATCATTTACGGGCATTCCACGATGCCTGTGCCTTGCAAAATATAGACAATGAGTGGCAGAAGATTAAGTTGTTCCCAACGAAACTCATAAAAGAAGTAGAGAGTTGATACTAGTCCTTAGAGCCGAAAACCATCAAGAGGTGGAGTACGATGTTTGAACTTTTCAACAATAAATATCAAACATACTCTAGAGTATCCAATTTGCATAAGTAGATCCAAGGCTCGAAACAAGGTGCTTATGAATCCTTGGATGCTACCATGGCCCACTACTATACATTGCTACATCATTGCCCGGGCCATGGGTATGCTCAGCGGGATCAACTTCGCCACATCGTGGATAGGCTAAGGCACGAAACAAGACAAACTCTTGGGACTTATGCCCAAGGGAGGCTGTCACAAATTAGTGCCCAAGAAGTACAAAGCTTGTTGGAACAAGTAGCATAAGAAGAGGGTAAACTATGTAAGAGGGAAAGTGCGGAAGAATACAACCGCAACCCCTCCCTTTGCAAGAAGGTAGAGAAATTCTGTGATGAGGAGGATGAGTCACCACTCGAAGAGTTGGTGAATTAGAAAACCTTGCCGATCCAAAAATTACCAACTAAGGTATTAGCCAAGATGGACCAAATGTGAGATTCCTTAGACTCAAGAATTGAAATAGTCTTGAAAATTGTAGAAGAGTCTAAGGAGGAACAAAGTAGTGACAAAGGTAAAACAAAGTGGAGAAATTTAAGCCCTGCACATAATAAGGGTAAGGGGAAAATTCCTATCTCTGATGAGGCTATGAATTCTGATACAGACGATGATAGTGGATGTGAGGTCTGCTACTATGACCATCCTAAGGGATGTTGCCTAGTTATCTCACATCTGCAAAAGTCTGGGGTGTATGCGCTAAATCCAAGACTCAATCAATGGAAAACACCCTGAAAGCTACCTTATCCACAAGGTAACCCAAGGTAGTTCCACCAACCACAAACGTATTATCCAAGTGGAACTCCACCATAGCCCATTGGACAACATCAGTAGTGGCAATACCAATAGTCATGGGGGATGCCACCACTAACACAACAGTACCCTTATCGGCAGCCTAATCCTTATGGTTCTTATGTGCAACAGTCGGTTTCTCCAAGTGACTCTATGGGTCACACTACTTCCCAACGTCACTACCAACTTCAAGAGTACTTCAGGAGGACTCCTTCTTCTTCAAGAGACATCTCACACTTATCCCATCCTCCGGCTCCATCCACAACTCTTCCACCTATAGTTCCCATACAACCTATTCCAACAATGCAAGGGGAATTACCTACTCAACCGCAGTAATGAAACGCCGCGAGAGCTATAAATATTCAGCTTGTAAATATTGAACCAGGTGTTGGTTCTGAAAACTGTACAAAGAAGAGGTCCTTCTTCAGAACCAGGATCCCAGACAAACTCTCCCAACAACAAGCAGTTGAGTACATGTATATGCCTCGAACAACTAATCCTTCGGAGCACCCTTCAGTCCAAAAGGCTTGTACACATACAGTTATGTTAACACATACTGTAACTGACTGGATCAAGATGGGACACCTTCCCAAGAAACTATCTGACCTTGGGAGCCCCTTAATTCATTTGCAAATTGCTGAAAATGCACCACATCGAGCTCTTCTTGACTCAGGTTCCGGAGTCAATCTAATATCAAGGGAAATGTATCAAGCCTAGAACCTACCGCAACTTAAGAAGAGTAACATCCAACTAGAGCTGGCTGACTAGTCCATCACCATTCCCTTAGGATTGGTGAAGGAAATCATCACCACTGTGTATGGGTGGTCATACCTAGCCTATTTCCTAGTGATTGAAGTTCACAATGAAGGGGGTTTACCAATTATAATGGAAAGGCCATGGCTAAGTACAGTAGATGCATACCTAGGGATCCGTGATCTTTCCTTGCAAATATCTAAGATAAATATTTACGGAAAGATCGAGAAGAAGAAAGTTCCATGCATCACATACAGTGATTCATTGGGTGATGACATGGAGGAAATGTCTCCATGTAATAGGTGTACCCTTGAAACTTTGAAACAAAGATGCCTATGTGTGGCAACCACACAACTAGTAGTAGACACCCTGTGGTTGACAACTACTCGAAGGAGCAAACAAATATGCATGGAATGAACTAAGGAGACAACTCATGCTAACAACAGAGGCATAGACAAATTGGAATATGAGCGTCGCCAACTTTCATCCCTCAACCTAAGAACATCAGAAGGGAAAAGTTGGGCACTTTTAAGAAATTCAAATAGCCAGTCATTACTTTAGATCTCTTCGTTACAATTCAGTCATGGGGGAGATGGCCACCTATGCGAATCATATGGGGCCCTTAGTTATTTTTAAGTTTTTTTTTACACATTTTTGTTTTACATGTTTTTGTTTTACAAATTTCTTTAACTTTTCTCATTTTTGTTTTGCAAATTTCTTTAAATTTTCTTGTTTTTATTTTACAACATTGTTGTTTTTTTCCATTTTCTGGTGTGTGTGTGTGTGCCATCCACCATGTAAGTTCGTCACCCAATAAGTGTTCGGAATGATGGTATGAACTATTTTTCATTGATTGCTGATGTTTGGTTTTTACCTTTAAGTTACGATGTTGACACTAAGGTATGTTTTTTTGATATGGCAGGAAATGAGTCCACTTCATCCATCTATCTATCAAAGTCTATGGTTCCTCTTGGCTTGGAAATGTACAGTCCCCTTCCTAATAAGAACTTTAACGAATCGGTGACTAGGTACTTCTCAAACTAAGGAAGGACTCAAGGTTTGAAAAGGGTGTGACTTCAAGGAAACTTCATGCATTTGTATTGGCCATTCACTTGGGTGCTTGGATGTTTTCTTCTTTAGTTTTCTTGGCGTTCCGATCTTACCCACTTTTCAGAAGCTGAGAAAATAAAAATAAAAAGTCTTTGTATGGTATGGTTCTCATGCATAAAAACACAAAACACAAAAAAAAACAAAACCAAAGTGAGAATTCAAAGCACACCCGTTAGATGAAATAACTTTGGGCTACAAGCACTTGTTATGGAACCAAAGTGTTCCCTCTAACTAAGGCCCTTCTCGTTTCCCATTCTCTTCTTTGTTTCATTGGAATGGTGGTGTCTCTTGGAGATGCATTCTTGTTACTCCAGTGGATGGTTTGGCCAAGTGTATTGATGCAAAGTCACTGGATGTGGTTGGTTTGAGGCCAGAGTTGGAATGATATTTGCCAAGTCACATTAATCATGAAACACACAAGGGGTTGTACACCACCTTGTTCTTGGGATTCCATTCCATCCTCTTCTCTCGATCCTTCTCTTCACTATTCACCTCATTGCCAATTGTATCATTAGTGTATATTTTAGTAGATACATTATTTTCTTTTTGGTAAATTCTCCCAGTTAAGACTTTAACTCTTGTTCCAAAGGACATTCCCAGACCTTGTGGACTCTTTGAATGTGGATTTGTTAGGGCACTAAAGGGCATTAGCCTACTTTGGGGAGGACCCACTGACATTCCTATTTGGTGCATTAGTTAACTTCTTTCCCTTAACATTTTGCAATTAATTTTATTTTGTTCATTCTATCTTGACATCTATTTTATCGATGTCCTATTTGTCTCTTTTTCTTCCTCTTTCTTGTTCTTATTCTTTCTCCATTCTATCGCGACCAGAGGTTCATGATTAGTCATGGGTATACAGGGCCTAATTTTTTCGATTTTTTTCCTAGCCCTGAATTTTTTTTTCTCCCTTCCCCTACACCTTTAGTAGTCATCATTTATATATTCCTAGATATGTATTAGCCATGCCACAACCCAGCCAATGGACTTACACCGAAGAAAGGTATAACCACATTGAAATTCATTTACCCTTACTAATATAAGACTCTATTGTGTGTGCAGATGGTGATCATGCAACAATGCACTAGATCTGGAGGAAGCACTTGGAATGGAGCAATGATGAAAGAAGCTATGCAAGGAGCAAAATTGATGATGCGCTTACAGATGGACAATGAAAGGCACAATCTGGGCATTGGCAGTAGCAAGACTTCTTCTCTTTTCTTTTCTTCTCTTCTCTCTTCTCTTGTCTCTCAAGCTACCAAATGTGGCCTGATGTCAATGTTAATAAGGTGTTCACCCTTGTTTTCATGAACACCAGTTTTGTCAAGTCTTGTAATAATGATCCGTTTACATGTCATCCCATTAGTTCCATTCCCTTAATAATTCCATACCTACCCAATATTATTGTAATGAACTCAAGGACAAGTTTTCATTTAGTCATGGGGGTATGATGGGACACGATATCGCATGAGCCACAATATCGTGTACGCGATATCACAGTCGTCACGATATTGCATCTCATGCGATAGCGCATACGCGACGCGATATCGTGGTTCTCCACCATATCTATAAATAAGAGGCAGCACTCTCCTTATTCCTTATCCTAAGCTTAAAGTAGCGAAGCTCTAGTAGATTGACCACCCCAGAGATAGATTATTTTCCATGTGCCCATAGTAGGAGTCCTCAAGTGAACAGATCTTTATTCGAGCAGCTTTGTACTTGAACGTAAGTTGTGCATGGCAATAAACATGAGCTTTGTAGATAAACCTTGCAGTACATGGAATAGGTTTATTACATGTTATTTCTTACCAGTTATTTATTACCTATTGTTAGCATGGTATGAGTACTACTTGATTACGATCATTTACGAATGTGTTCGGTTAGTCAAGGAATCGTTTACTCATCGTGATTTGGCTCTCTTACCCTAAACTCCTAGAATGTGGGATAAGTATAACTTGGTTACGAGAATGCAAGGATGTGTACGGTTAGCCAAGGAATGGATGCTTATCACACTTAGGTTAGTTAAGTTCCTCAGTACGACCACTTCGAGCATGTGCATGTATTACATGTGGTGATCCTAGTAACGATTAGCGTTTGGTAGCGACAGTTGCATAGTTCAGGGTGTGTACAGTAAGTGGGAATGGATGTTGATGCTAGGAACTTAGTGCATTAGTTAGATTGAGTTAGTTTTTCAACCCTTTACCTCTTAGCATAGGAGAAAAACATAAAATACTATAAAAATCATATACCTCAGACTTGCTTAACCATACACTGTGACACATAGATGCAAGCCTGGGAAGATAACAATTAATTAACCCCAAGTGTTCTAAGAAGCGTGTAGGCATTTAGTCTACGGAGTTCGACCGGATCATGCATGCGATGCTCGTATTCATATGGTTGGGTGTAGGTATATCCTCCACTCATCAAAAGATAACAATGGCAATCAACTAAACAGAAAAGTCATGGATTACTGACTCCATGAATTATCTCACCATGTAATAGCTTCTTGTTGAGTGGAACAAGGAAAAAAAGGAATAGTTCCTTTACCAAGTTAAATAGTATATAGAAATATTTACAAGATATGTGCTGATGGACTAATAAGATGGCGCATTCTAGAAGAGAGCCAACAAAGAACTCTACAAGATGCACATAAGGAACCATGTGGTGGTCAATATGTAGGATGTAGAACAACACTAAATCTAATGATGGTAGGTTACTTTTGGTCTACCATATTTAAGGATGCACACAAATTCACTCAATCTTATGAAAGATGCCATTATGATGAAGGAGTAACAATTATAAATGAAGGACCACAATAATTGATCTAGCCACTAGAGCCATTTGATATTTGGTAAATTAATTTTATGGTACCCATCATACCTATGTCCAACAAGAAATCATACATTATAGTGTCAGTTTATTATTGCACAAAGTTGGTAGAAGTAGTTGTAGTCAAAGATTGCACAACCAAAATAGTTGCTAAATTCCTTCAACAACACATGGTGAATAGATCTAGAGTATCATGCATCCTCATATCTAATAATGAAAAACATTTTATAGGAGTTATAGTTAAAAAGATAATGCAACGACTTGGGGTGAACACAAATTAACCATGCCATACCATTGCCAAGCAAATGATCAAGTAGAAGTGACTAACCAAGAAATCATGAGAGTATTTACTAGAATAGTTAGTTAATTTCCAAAGTACTAAAGCACTAAGCTAAATACTTCTCTATGGGCATATAGATCCACATGGAAACTTCCAATAGGATACTGATCATATGAACTAGTTTATCAAAAAATTCCTACACTACCAAACCAAGTGGAGCTACAAACTTTAGCTACTACTAGTGAGCCTAACTTGGAACTAAAATCAGCTTAAAAGAGAGAGAGAGAAAAACATCTCATGAATATTGACCTTTTAGAAGACAATAGACTTGTAGCTTTGATGAGTAATGACATTCACAAGAAATACTATAAATGTAGGAATAACATAAGAATATGACATGTATCAATCCAATTGGATGTTAAAGTCCTATAGTACAATCCTAGTCATATGCCACAAAAGGCTAAGTTTCAAACTTTATGGGAGGGATCCTATATCATCCATGCAACATACCAATCGGGTGCCATGGAGATCTATCACCCAACCATTCTACAAAATATTATCTTAGTCATTATTTATCAAGTCAAATCATTCTCTGAACATCCCAAATCTTCTATGGATCCTACCCTATATACCAAACCATCCTTAACTGATTAGAGTAGTTACTCTAGCAGTTACTCTAATTATTAGAGTGGTTACTCTATTGGTTACTCTAGTAGTTATTCTAATTATTAGTGTGGTTACTCTAGCGGTTACTTTAGCAATTATTCTAATTATTAGAGTGGTTACTCTAATTATTAGAGTAGTTGCTCCCAAGTCTATAAATACAGTGCCCAGGCACATAATTAGAAAGAAGTCTTTCAATGGTCATGTAGTGAAACTCTTGTAGTCTGTTTCAAAGTTAGAGTATTTTCCAAGTGCCCATAATAGGAGGTCTAAGTGTGGATGGATCTTCATTTGAGCATTGTGTACCTGAGCACACCTTGTGTACAGTAATAAAGACAAGCTCTTCGATTCATCCTTGCAACACTTGAGATTTGTTTTCTTACACATTTCTTTTATTTTATTTTCTTATGTATTTATTTTATTTTATGCACTTTACATTTCTATTATTAGCACAGTAATTCATTTTGATCAATTAAGCAAATCATTAAATTACACAAGCACAACCACTTTGAGCATGCATGTAATGCTTGGTAACTTAGTAAAAATTAGCGTTTGGTAATCCTAGTAGTGTTGCACTAGTTCAAGATGTGTATGGCAAGTGGTAATGGATGCTAGTGTTAGGATTAGTTAAAACTTAGTTAATGATTAGTTAAGTTAAATTAGTTACTTAGTTATCTCTCTCTTTCCCTATTAACATAAGACATAAAAACATAAAAGCTATAAAAATCATATGCCTCAAGCTTCCTTAACCATACAATCGTGACATACAAGAAGGTTTGGGAAGACAATGATCAATCAAACTATCTTTGTTCCATAAGGGCGCATAAGCAGTTAGTTCTTGGAGTTCGACCGAATCATGCGTGAAATGCTTGTATTCGTATGGTTGAGTGTAGGGGTACCTCGCCGCTCATCATTAACCCATTCCATCTTTTACTTAATTTTTTTTAATCATAGTTGTTGGGGTGTCCAGTGTGATGCTTAGGCACTAAATCTTTTCTTTTCTTACTACTTTTTCATATTCTTTGATATTTTTTCTATTCTTCTATACTTTTTCCATTTATTAATAATTTTCTATTATTTGATACTTTTTAAATTCTTTCTACATTTTTGCGTTCTTATCATCTTTTACTATTCTTATCA
>MNCI01006176.1:66679-77785 GCA_015680685.1 Gnetum montanum
TTATGTGCTTGTTAGTCTCTAGTAACATCAAGGACTAGATACCTCCAAATAGACTCACTGGTTATGAAATGAAATAAACATGAATATGTGTTTACTGTTGTAAATGTTGAAATGATGGGGGTTGTGTATAACACTATATTTGGCTATCATAAAAGAAATTTAGCTTTGTCAAATACTATGAGTTGTTGAAGGTTCCTATTTTGTTAAATCACTTAGTTTATATAGTCCTTATAGTACATTACTTGTAATAAATAAAATTTCACAAAAACATTTGAACAAAATTCTACCAATCTACTCCTAATTTCTCTCACAAAGAAAATTCCACAAGAAAANTCTCACAAAGAAAATTTCACAAGAAAACTAGAAATAGAGCAAGATTCAATAGGTTTTAGAAAGAAAAAAGGAAAAAAAATCCACACAGACACGTTGATCCCTACTGCCATTCCAAGTGCTCTCGCTGTCATCATCACAATTCAGTTGGAGTGGAACATTTGGAACATTCCGCATAGTTCGTTCTCCATGGTTGATGAACGCGTGGTACCCAGCAATTCGTGGACGAGGACGAGGCTCTGCTGCTTAGTTCATGCAACTCCCCACCAAGACCTGCATGCCTGAAGTTAACCGCTTTGTCGTCCTCGCCCGTTTTCAGAGCTTGCAGCTCTTCGGCTAACGGCAATGGTTCCATGCTCACAGTTATCCTATTATTGACAAGTGCCTGTACGACGCTTTCCAGGACCTCAATGCAACACATTGGATACTCCATCGTGCTGCTACCTTGTTACTGTACCATGTGTCATCAAATTCATCTTTGGCAGAATATGTCATTTCTGGGTTGGAATCCTTCAACGTATTGGGGTCGCCCAGTACGTGGATCGGGTTTCTTATCTGTTACTGTAGCACGTGTCATCAATTTCATCTTGGCAGAATATGTCCTTTCTTGGTTGGGGTCGCCCAGTACGTGGATCGGGTTGCTGTTCATATCCTTATTTGCTTTGGATGCTTGCAGTCATGGCATCAGCGCTCCGGCTGCGGCTCCAGAATGGGTGTTTCCGGAGACAACATGAACATAATCAGCCATGAAGTTATGGAGCGGTGCGTAACTGTGATCGTGCTTGTAGCGATAGGTCACCATCATCACCACACTGAATTGCAGAAAATAGACGTGAGCTTGTGTTGGATCTTAAGTGAGGAAAGGGTTTCCCAGCTCCATCTTGTGGATGAACCGACCCTCTATTCTATATATGTTCTTGCAGGGCCAGTTGTGAACCAATGGCGGCTCTTCTTCTTCGTAAATCTCCATCTCCTTGTAACTCCAATGGAAAACTCTGGCATCATGGTAGACTCTACCTTTGGGGACGTACTCGCAGGAGATGCTGTTGGGAAGCCTGAATTGGGCTTGGCAGCGATTCTGATCACAGATCTTGCCTTGCGCAGCTCTACTTTCATTGGCACTAGCGCTAGTTTGGACTGCTTAGTTGGGTTGAAGTTATTGGAAAAATATACTTCAAATTCTGGGGGTGAATCAATGGAGTGGTTGAGAAACATTCTTGGATTTCTAAGTTGCCCACAAGGTGCCATATTTTCATTGCAATGGCAATGGGGGATAAATACAACTATCCCAGAATCAGTCATTTTGCGTCATCCCAACTGTCATTAATTCCGGCAAGCATCACATATTTGAACAAAACTCTATAATTATGCCTATGGCTAGTTGCCTCTCTCATCTCTCATCACGGTAAGAAGGGCACTGAAGTTATATCTGCAGGTTGATAGGCATTATCCAATTCCTAACCTCATCTGTTGTTGCATCCATGTAATGTGCAAACTGCTGAAAACATTTCACAATCTGGAATGTTGTGGAAGTGTCTAGTGCTGTTGGATGAAATAGAAGATCTGTGAATTCTTGATTTTTTCCCAGAAGAATGTGCATCAGCCTTCATAAAACCTGCTAATTGAAATTCAACATTTCCTCTTGATCAGGATGACCTGTTTCCTCTTTTAAAATCTTCCTTCCTTAGGAATTTGAATCTAGGAAGGTGCCTCCATGCACTCTTTGTAATTACTACAACATGCACTCCATGCTGCCTCATACGGGGAGTTAGAAATTCTTTCATTTACAGTATATTTCACTTGATTGATATAACATAAAGCATCTCCCCTGATTGATATCACATAAAGCAAAGCATCTTCATCCATTTATGAGATAATAAGTCTGCTCCATAAAATGTGAAAAGAATTACCCATGCCTCAAGGTAGGTGGCTTCTTAGAAATCATAAAAATGAAAGTGTGCAATTAATAAACTACTTCTTTAAACTACATTGCCATGTGTTGATGCTTCTTGTAATAGTGGTAGTCTTGTAGTTAGTTTTAGGATGATGCAATGCAATGTCACTACTTGTTGAGCTAAGTAATGCTTCAATGATGTAATGCATCCTAGATATAATATCATTTATACATAAAAATGCAATGTTGATTAAAGTTCTATGTTTTGTCAAGATATTTAATCTTCTATTGATTTTTCAAGGAGTTGAGCAGTAGATTGTTAGACTTCTTAGTGGAATCTATTTCCACATCATTTAATTCTTATGAGGACTTTTTTAAAAAAGGTTGAAATGATCTTCTTAATTGTGAAAAAAATTTTATATTGCAAGCAAAAAAAACTTATATCCAGCCAATTACATATTATAATCTCTTTAATTTTTGTAACTTTTGTCATTATGAAGGATATTTGTTTAATGCTTATCCTTTTTCTGCTTAAGAGAAATGATGCTAAGGAGAAGAAAAAACATATTGAAGGTAAGGATAAAAAAAACATTGTGAACTTGAAGACATGAAAAGTCGATGTAATGTCAACAATAAAAATAATCAAATGGAAATAAGAAAGCCAAAGAAGAAAACAAAACTTATATGAATGTTTTTGCTTATACTCTAAGAGTATTGATTAGTCCAAATAGATAGCTCATAAGGTAAACCTGTCCTTATCTAACAAGAATAATGTTAACTCAAATATGTTGTAGGTGATGGTATAGATTCTTCACGTGAGGTTAAACAACATCTTGACTCCAAATAACATCTTTCTTAACAAAACAATGAGCTAACCACTTGAATCACGTATAACTAATGAAGTACCTTATTCGTACACATAAACAAATCTTATTTAAGAGATAAGTAATGAAATAGTTAGCATAAAGAGCATTAAATGCAAAGGTAAAATCTAGGATGTATGCTCCGACCATAAAAGGAAACTAATAGGTATACCTCCTACAACCTGTTGGATAGTTAGACTTCATTTTCTCCAAAATGATGATTTCAAATTACCAGCAAACCTCTCTATTCGTTATTGATGCTACCCAAGTCGGTTCAATGCACTACATAAACACCATCAGTTCTATCCTTGTAGGACGGTGGGACCATTGTTAGTTTTCCATTGTTAGTTTTCCACAAAATAAGTGGACTACAGAAATTCCCGTGGTCACCCTTCACACGAAATAAAATGAATCTTGGATCCTTCAATGTAGTTCTCTTACAAAGAAAACTTTACACGGAAATAATCCTATTTGCTAGGACGAACCTAATTATTGACTTCTCTGGCTTAAGAGGACTCGTAGCTGATTCCTATTGGACACCTTGCACCGACAGGTCCACCCTACCAAAAGAGTATTGACCAAAAATTGTGCTGCAGAAGATACTGGATCCAAATTTCTTCTTTCAGTAAAATATTTAAGTATCGGTGTACCCAGCTACTACTGATTATGAAAATCCTGCAAGTAGTTCCTGCTTCTTAGGGTTTGTGAGTCACAGGTTCATTGAATCTGTTCTTGATTTTGGATCTCTGAGTTGCCTGTTTCTGAGCTTTCTTGTTGACTCTTCTCTTGGTTCTCATAAGTTAAATAGTTTGCTTTGTTCATGGCATGCTGTGATTCATTGCTAATCAAGGTAGCCTTTTTTACCTGGTAATCAGCAGCAAAGTCTACAGAATGGCTCTAGTAGCAGATAGTTCAGTGAATCTTGGTGGGGAACCTGTAGCAAGAGCTGGAACCGGAACATGGAAGGCTTCCAGTTTCATAATTGGTAATCAGATTAGAGAATTTTAATGGATTTAAAACAATACTCATGCATTCATGTGAGTCAAAAAGCTTATTACTGTTGAATTTGTGCTGGAGTAGGAGTCGAAATAGCAGAAAGGGTGGCATATGCTGGGATTTCTGGTAACCTGGTCACATATCTAACAGAGGTTATGCATGAAAGAACGGCTGCTGCCGCCACGAATGTTAACATTTGGTCTGGGATTGCAGGACTTTTGCCCTTTCTAGGGGCATTTATTGCAGATTCATATCTAAGGCGCTACTGGACCATTTTATGGGCTTCACTTGTGTACCTGCTGGTTAGTAAACAAAACTTTATTATTTTTGTAATTATTTAATCAGTTATTGTCATTGTAAAGTGCTTGTTTCTGAGAGCACCTGGATTCTTGCTTCGGTATAGTCACTTGAAAAAGGTTATCCTTTGACTGACTCTCTTGGACCCACTTGGGATGAGCATTTCCCACTTGGGATGAGCATTGAGATTTCTGATTTTTTATGTTGGATCTTTTAAAATGTTTCCTGATTTTTGCAGGGATTAGGATTGGTAACACTGTCACCAGCGTTAAAATCCCTAAGGCCACTTGCATGTTCCAGTGATGCTGTTGTTTGCCCAGAAGCCTTAGCATTCAAGATTGGTTTTTTCTACGCTGCCTTGTACTTGGTTGCTTTAGGGCAGGGAGGCCATAAGCCTTGTCTGCAAGCTTTTGGTGCAGATCAGTTTGACATTTGGGATGCCAAAGAAAAGTTTCAGAAGAGCTCATTCTTCAACTGGTGGTTTTTTGGGATTTCCATAGGTACAGTATTTGGGGTCACTGTGATGATGTATATACAGGACAATATGGGATGGGTTCTCGGATTTGGGATTCCTGCCATTGTTATGGCAATTGCCCTCTGCATTTTTGTGGGTGGAACCAGATTTTACAGACATAAACCACCAGGAGGGAGTCCCTTAACCAGGATACTGCACGTCTTTGTGGCACTGTATCATAAGTGGGGTATTTCCCTCAATGACAAATCAGCCTCAAGCAATGCATTCACAGACAACCACCATGTTCGTGCTAACAAATTTAAGTAAGTACCTTGATTGGAAGTGGTAATATTATTTACACTGCTTTCTTAGTTGAGCTCATGCTATCTCAAAATTGACTTTGATGAAATCACAATTCTGTCCAGATCTACACTTTTGCCTTAGAAATTTTTTATTTTTTTTTGGAAAAGCAAATCCCTTTTCCTATCACTTTCACAGGTTTACCCCTTTATTTTGTTTCCTATATTTCAATTTTGCAATTAATATAAACTCTTCCTCTTTCATACAGGGTTAATTTTAGCTTCAACTTTGTTTTTTATTTTAATAGTTTTCACTTTTCAGATATCTTCTCATATCCTATCCTTGTTAGTAGTGGCTACAGCGTACTTTGATTCACCTTGAGAATCTTTGGAATTCTTGGGCAATGTTACTTTAACAGTTTGACAAAACCTGGTTTCCTATATCCTTGTAATATTAACCCTTCAAGCAGAACAATAACCCACAAAACCCTGGACTCCCATGCAAATTCTAAATTTAAAAATAACCAGAAAATACCTTAAATAACTAAATGCCGTCATATACCTAATAGAATATAAGGGTTGCATTCTTGTTTCCTAAGATCTAGGATGGAGAAGAGGTCAAACTTTTGTTCATTCACCGACCTTCCACCCTAATACCGGCTTGGCAGTACGAGCATTAAAGCTCTGTATCATAATATGATAAATGTATGCATAAATGCATATCCTGAGATTTCTTAGTTGCTTTTCTTTCTAGATTTTTGCTGAAGGCAACAATCCCAGATAAGTTGGACAATGAATGCACATCAAGCTTCAATTGGAGGCTGTGCACATTAGAGCAAGTGGAGGAAGTGAAAGCAGTGCTGTGTCTTTTCCCAATATGGGCATCATGTCTGACATTTGGGGTTGTATTTTCCCAATCAGGCACACTCTTCACAAAGCAGGGAAGCACCATGGATAGGAGAATTGGATCTTTCTTTGAAATCCCTCCTGCTAGCTTACAGTGCTTCATTTCCTTTTCAGTTCTAAGTCTTATACCAGTCTATGACAAGATCTTCGTTCCAGTAGCCAGGAGAATAACAGGATTGGAAAGAGGCATAACTATGTTGCAAAGGATTGGGACGGGCATGTTCATATCTGTGATTTCAATGGTAGTTTCTGCATTAGTTGAGATGAAGAGAATCCAAACCGCACAGCAACACCACCTTACTGATATGCCTAATGCAGTCATCCCCTTGAGTGTATTTCGTCTTCTTCCACAGTATGTGTTGTTTGGATTAGCAGATGTTTTTACAATAGTGGGGCTGCAGGAATTCTTCTACGATGAAATGCCTGACAAGATCAAGAGCCTAGGAATTGCCATCTCTTTGAGTGTGCTGGGCACTGGCAGCATTCTGAGTTGGTGACAAGGCTTATGGCAGAAGAAATAGCTGGGCTTATGGTTTCATAGTGCAGACAGAGTGTCCAATTTCATGAATGGCCTGTAAAGTAATAATGGAAATGACTTTTTCAGGGACACGGATGAGAAGGATTAAAATTTTTTAGCACAGCTTGTTTCGTAGAATATCTTCAATGTATAGAACCTCCATACTTTAAAATAATTATGAGCATATATTGTTACGACCGATGTATTTGGAATGTGAGAGCAGATAGACTACCATTTCAGTTTAGCGTTTTATGTTGTAAAACCGAGAACCCAAAATCTACTTCCCTGTTTCATGGAAGCCATTGTTTTGTACGTTAAGTATTTCCTGTTTGGAATTATTAAATTTGCAGAGGTTTCTTTATAAATAAAAAGAAAAAGAGCTAGTTAGTAGCATCTTGAACCAATTTTCTGAAATTTAATAATAAATTAAAGTTGTCATTTTTTTCTGAATAATAGAAAAGTACTTAGTAGCATAGGGATAATTTGAGGCCTTCAAGGATTCTTTTAAAATTTAATAACAAATTAAAGTTGTTAATGTTTTTCTCTAAATAAAAAGCAAAAAAAAAAAAAAAAGGTGCTTAGTAGCATAGGGATAATTGGAGTGCTTTAACCATTTTCCAAAAATTTAATAAGTAAAGCATCTATAAGTTAAAGCATGAGTGCCATTTAGTAAAAATAGCAAGCATTTGAACATTTTCCACCATCTTCCTACAATTCTCATTTACATGGTCTTGTAGAGTTGGAGGACCAATAATTGTGCTTCAATTTTTAAATTTGAAGTTTTTAAATCAAGAGTCTTCCTATTAAGGTAACACCTTATTTTATTGTTAATGCTAATATTGCTAGAACTTTAGACGCTTGGTTGATGATTCGCCAAACATTTCTTTTTTCAAATTATTAAAGTTAGTTTTTTATTCTAAATTAAAACAAACTAGGTACTTAATAGCTCAGAAAAAAATTTAGTAGCTTCAATATGTGAAAGCATAATCTCTTTGAGTAGCTACAACTAGCTTATACCAACATCTCCCATGCTATGCCCAACCTGAAGCAACTTTCATCATCTAGCTCAAAAACATCTTCCAACTCAAGAATTGTGCTAGAGTGGAACCCACATTTCAAATTGAGAAAAAACCACCTCACTATTAGCCACTGAAATCATTAGGACTACCATATTTTAAACCTGAATATCATAAATAAGCACATTACCATCATTTCAAATGATAATAAATAATAAATAAATTCCGAATATTGAAAGGAGCTATGGTGTAAAAACTAACTTGTGGTCTTAGGAGATAGGTGTGATCAAACTTGGAATTTCAAAAATATTTTAAAGTCAAAATATCATCTAATGCTTTTTCAATATACTTAAACATAATATAACCATATTTTTAAAAAAATACTTGTAACATATTTATTAAATTAAATGCTTTATTTCTAAACATTTGGTTATTCCTCAAACCTGGGACAAATACAAGAGGCATAAACATAAAACACTTATAACAACAGCTAATAAAACCTATTTTGAACAAGCTACGATATCGTATCTACAATATTGCATTTATGATATCGTATCCACGACATTACAACCTTTGATACATCATCGTTGATGCAATGTAGTGGGTCTTGTTCATCCCTATAAATACCAACACTTGGTCATGTTGAATGAACAAACTTTCATTACAATTTTAGGGAAACTCTTGTAGTTTGTTTTCATAGTTTACACTTAGCAATAGAGTGAATGCCCATAATGTGGTGTTGAACAGTTGTACAGAATCTTTATTTGAGTGGATTGTACTTAGGAATAGTTCATGAATGAAAGTAAAGATCAAGATTGTTAGCCACCATTGTAGCATTACACTTAGTTCTTAGTTCTTTATTTTCTGCTTAGTCATTTTCATTACTTAGTTTAATTTTCATGCTTACTTTAGCTTAGTCCTTTACATTTTTAAGTACTTTACTTTTTCACGTTCATTAGTAAGGCAAAATAAGTACAACTGATTTTGAGCATATAAGTGTAATCATTTAGTAATCCCAATAGTATTATTGCTTCGTTCGCCTAGTAGCATAACACTTGTTAATCACAGTAATGATTACATGAGCCCAAGATGTGTATGACAAGTTAGTAATGACTGCTCATCACCATAAGATAGAATAGATTTATTTATTTTTATTGCCTAGTTCGAGATTTTATTCTCATCTTTTATTATAAAAGCATTTAGTGGTCAAATGAGCCCACAACATCAAGATATCATATGCCTCACTTAGAGTTAAACCATACACTTTCACTTCACTAACTTGAAGTGGGAAGACAATGATCATGAACCAATTATCAACTTTTAGCATACTCACATTGTCCATCCACAAATTATGACTGGTGGCATTATATGATAGAGTGTTACAATACCCAATTTCTCATCATTGGTATTGTTTGCCAAGGATGTGTTAATGTTTGCTTAGTAGTTGATTTTATAGAGTTCATTATATTAAGAATCACAAAGTTCATGTTTCATACATAAATCAATCTTTTTAACACACACATACACACAAAAGCATCAAAAATATAATATGGCTTCTACACTTTAGGAAAATTGACCACTTTCCAGAGAACCTCATAATAGTCATGAAAAGGAATATAATGAAGAATATTGGAGTGCACCCATGCAAACCAAAATTTCATATACTCATACAAATTCATACTATCTTAATTTCACATTTATCTTCTAGTAGGATGAATAGCTAAGGTGGAGAGATTTGTAGGGTAATGTTGTTTTTCCTCTTGAACATTTGGCACCATCAATGCTGCAAGAAACCTTAATAAGGTGGAACCTTGGCTATGCACAGGAAGGATACCATATTACTAAACACATTACCAGGCCATATCAACCTATAGAAGCACAAGTAAGAAAGAATGTTACCATGGAGACAAGACATGAGAACAACAAAGGAAAGAAAGTAGTTCACCGTGTTGTCTTAGAAGAAATAAATGATGATACATTTCTAATGAAAAAACTCCACCAAATACATTAATCCTATTCATAGATTCCTATCATTCTAGAGGAACTTATTAAAATACAATTATAGTGGGCCCTTGCAGAAACACCTAGAAGAGATGCAAAAGACTCCAAACATAGTAGGAGCCCAAGACCTAGAGCTTCCGTACAATGACAAGAAAATGAACCATGGAGCTAATACTATTCTTTAACTGCTTCCTCTTCCTCCTCACAATTGTTGGAATCTAATAAGAGGGAACAAAGACCAAGAGGCTATGACAAGCAAAGACAAAGGGATCATGAGAGACATGTACATCAAAGAAGGTTTCCTAATGATGAAGAAGATAACTATGAACAAAGAAGAGATAGGATAAGGCATGAAAAAAGAGAATGACACTATGAGCAATAGAGGGATCACAACTACAATAAAACCTATAGACATGAAGATCATGAAGAACCCCTACTAGCCACTCATAGTATAATTAATATATGAGAGTTAATGTATATCCCTACCAAACACATAAGGGATAGTCACATTAAGCGACTAGACATGAATAACATTCCCAAATTTGAAGGTGACGACATCCAAATCCAAAGCATCATCTTCAAACATACCACGATGGCCATGCCTTTAAGAACATTGAAAATGATTGGTAGAAGTTAAATTTGTTTCCTAGAACACTCATTAAGAAAGTAGAAAGTTGGTACCAATCCTTAGAATCAGAATCCATCCAAAGATAGAGTACCATGCTAGAACTTTTCAATGATTAATATCAAACCTATTCGAGAGTGTCCAATTTAAGGAAACAAATCCAAGGATGGAAATAAGGAATACATGAATCCCTTGACCTCGCAATAGACAAGATTTTCTCAAAGGAAATAAATAAGGCATATTATTAATGGGTTAAGGAACAAGACTAGAAAAAATCTTGGGGTATATGCCCAAGGAAGATTATCAGAAATGATAGCCCATTGAATTCAAAGACTAATAGACAAAGTGGCTAAAGAAGAAGGAGAATTAAAGTAAAGAAAATTAGCAGAAGAGTACAACCAAGATCCCACAATAAGGAAAATGGATGTTAGAATGTGTGATAGACAAGAAGAAGAAACTTTGGAGGACATCATTTAAAAAAAGACTCTACCCATCCAAAAATAAATAAATAAAATTGTAATAAAGGTAGAGAAAATGTGAGACTTAGTGAATGAAAAATTCATTGCTGCACTCAAGATAGTGGAGGGAAAGATTTAACAAACTCTAAACAAGAACAAATAAGAGAAGAGATAATAGATGAGAAAATTACAAACATAAAGAAAAAGTTGCTACAGTTGAGAAATCAATAGACTCAAGTTTGAAAGATGAAGAAGGACACAAAGTAGGATAATATGAACATCCTAAGGGATGTTGTCTTGTCATGATCCACTTGCAAGAGTCTAGAGCATGTTCACTTAACCTAAGATTTGTCAGGAAGTAGATGCCAAAATGATTATCTTACCCACAAGGTAATCTCAAACGATCCTTTCAATTATCATTCTATTCATGTAAAGCCTATCCTCAACCAT
>MNCI01006178.1:2821-66208 GCA_015680685.1 Gnetum montanum
CGTTCACTTGGGGGACTCCTACTGTGGGCACATGGAAAATATTTTATCTCTAGGGTGATCAATCCACCAGAGCTTCGCTACTTTATGCCTAGGATTAGAAATGAGGGGAGTGCCACCTCTTATTTATAGATTTGGTGGTGGACCGTGATATCACGTACGCGATATTGCAAGGGACGATGCGATATCGTGTACATGATATCGCAGGGGATGCGATATCGCGCCTTGTGCATATCACGTCTCATCATCTTGTAATAATGATTCATTCACATGTCATCCCATTAGTTTCATTCCCCTCAATAATTCCATACCTTCCTGATATTATTGTAAGGAACTCGAGGACAAGTTTTCATTCAGTCATGGGGGTATGATGAGATGCGATTCGCAGGAGCTGCGATATCACGTCGTCCCCTGCGATGTCACGTACGTGATATCGTGGTTCACCACCAAATCTATAAATAAGAGGTGGCACTCCCCTTATTTCTCATCCTAGGTTTAAAGTAGGGAAACTCTGGCAGTTTGATCACTCCAGAGATAGAATATTTTCCATGTGTCTGCAGTAGGAGTCCCCAAGTGAACGGATCTTTATTCGAGCAGCTTTGTACTTGAATGCAAGTTGTGTACGGTAATAAATACGAGCTTTGTGGATAAACCTTGCAGTGCATGGAATAGGATTTTATTACCTATTATTTATTACCTGCATTAGCGTAGCATGAGTATGGATTGATTACGAGCATTGACGAATGTGTACGGAAAATCAAGGAATCGGCTGCTCATCGTAATTAGTTTCTCTCACCCTTATCTCCTAGAACGCGGGATGAGTACGACTTGATTATGAGCATCTACGGATGTGTATGGCTAGTCAAGGAATCGGCTGCTCATCACGTTTAGGCTATTTAAGTGCCTCAGTATGACCACTTCAAGCACGTGCGTTACGTGTGGTAATCCTGGTAACGATTAGCGTTTGGTAGCCACAGTTGCATAATTCAGGGTGTGTACGGTAAGTGGGAACGGATGCTGACGCTAGTTAATTTAGACTTAGGTCCTTAGTTAGAGTTAGTTAGCTTTCTCAACCCTTCACCTCAATAGCATAGGAGAAAAACCAGAAAAGATCATAAAAATTGTATACCTTGGACTTACTTAACCATACACCGTGACAACTACAAGTAGGTCTGGGAAGACAATGAATGATTAACCCCAAGTGTTCCATGGGGCATGTAGGCATTTAGTTTGCGGAGTTCGACCGAATCGTGCGTGCTACGCTCATTTCGTATGGTTGAGTGTAGGGGTACCTCGCCACTCAACAGGTGCTTAGGTACATCAGTGCTTGAATAAAGATCCATACACTCTTTGAGTTATACTGTGGGCACTTAGAAAATATTCTAAGTTTGGAGAAAACAAACTACAGGAGCTTTGCTACAACTAATGGAAGAAGTGTCATAAATGCAATGGGTAGGCATACATTTATAGGCAATGACAAGGTGCCATGTTGATGGATACTTGTTAATGTAGGAAACCCTACATCGATGGAATCCCATCAATGTGGTCCAATGATGCATGATTCATCATACATGTACTCTACAACTTTTAATCTTGGAAAAGACATATTTCCCAAGCTAAAGACATCTTCTTTGCAACTATTTCACATTTGAGAAAGACACCTCTACTCTTCTAAGATGTCTTTCAAGGCAAATTCCAATGGGCATATTTCTGTAATTTGAGCATTAAGGGAAGATGAAAGGTCATAAAAAATTATATAAATAGACATCAAGGCCTAAGCTTGGAGATAAGAAATCAAGGATAAGAGAGAGAGAGCAATTGTAATAGAGAGAAGAGATTATCTTAAGAGAGGAAAGTTTATATCATCTTGAGCACTCTTGTTGTGACTCATCTTGGGCCATGGATGAGGGAATGAAAGGAAGTCATTGTTGTATGACATTGGGCATTATGTTAAAGGAATTGATGTGAGGATCTTGAGTATTTTTTGTCCTTGGTACATTATTTCCATTATCTTTTGTACTCCATTTAATTTGTGCAAGCAAGAATAAAGATGTGTTTTTCTTTCTTATTTTAAGTGGGGTTTCTATCTTAAGGATTTGGACATAAATTGAGGTTGGTGAGTTCATATCCTTACAAAATTGGTATTTGAACATTTGATTTGAAGGAAATTTACTTAAGCAAAAGAATGCTTTGCATCACAACACAAGGATTCACTCACCTCTAGTGTCATTTTAGTGTATAACTATAATTGATGTATTTTTCATACTCAATAAGGGTTTGATGAAAGTTCTTTTGATTCTTTTGGATGATCAAGTATATTAGGTATTGGAAATTCTTGTTATTTGAAATACTAATTAGCTTTGAGTAGCTAGGATTTGTAAGAATTATAAGAATCACATTTTAGGTTTTCATATTTCTTGTTGAATCTATTTGGATACTCTAAAATTATTTATGGGTACTCTTGATCTCTTTGCATTTTCTTGTGGGTATTTAAAAATTGAGTACATATTTGTGAAATTGGTTGTGGGTGTTTGTGTTTGGTACTCATAACTAGAAAAGGAGTTTTAATCATGTGTGTTTTGTGCTCATAGCTTAAAGAAGAGTTATGGGTATTGTAAGTTTTTTTTTGCTTGGGATTATGTTATAATTTGAAGTATAATATCTAAGTATCTTAGTGTAAAATAGCTTAGGAGAGATATGGAGGAAATGAAGGCTAATTTGTTGTGTATTTTGAAGAGAATTGAGAGGATATCTTCTAGCAATCAAGGAAGTAAGGAAGATAAAGGGTCTAATGAAGTAGAGGTCCACAAGAAAAGAAGTTCTCAAACATATCTAATTGGATAAAGAAGTGCTTAATACTCAAGGTTTTTAAGGAAGAAAACCAATAGCTTCATCAAAGGGATCAATAGATGTTTCAAATCCAAGATGGTGCATATTGTTAATCAAGAGGATTTCTTATCTCATGCGTCATGGGAGCTAAAAGATTAAAGCCAAGGAAGAGGCAAAGATCAAGGAACTTCTTCAAGAAGGATCAAAGACATCACTAGAAGGTATTAGAGTCATTCTTTTTGCAATTGGTCTATACCTTGCAGCAAGGGAAATGAGATTCTAAGACAAGTTAAGGTCATCTCATGGGAGATAGGTGAGTCTTCTAGCCAAGGTATATGCAAGAATGATTGATTTGATGCTATTTTGATGAATCTAATGTTGAAACTATGGGGGAGAGTTTACCTTCTAAGTTGCTATCTCCAAAATGAGATGAAGAGCTCAATGATGATTTCTTTAAAGGGGATGAATCATTTGATTTGGGGACTCCTATTTGGGATCTTAAACCTTCAAGTTTTGATGATGTTAGATGATGAGCAACGAGGTACCCACTATGCCCAACCATACAAATCACAAGTGTTCATGCATAATTTGGTTGAATTCCATGGATGGGACTAGTTGTGTATCTAAATCATTATGTCTTGATCGTAGTTCACTGTCTTCCTACTTGGACTAGTGGTAGCTTTATCATGTATGGTTTAGTCTGAAGTGAGGCATAAGATAATTGATGTTGTTTGGCCCTAAGCTACTCTTAATGATAATAAAGAAATTAATTGTTTAATCTAATTAACAATAGAAAGTAAAGTCTAAACTAGCCTACATGTGATGAGTATCCATCCCTAACCATCTATACATACCTTGGACTTCACGTAACTACCACTAGGGTTACCAAGCATACTATTACTAGGCATACCAAATGATGACATTGTTGGGTTACCAAGTAATTACACTTAAGTGCTCACGATTAGTCATACTCATTTTGCTTAATGACAAGAATAATAAAGAGGAATAAATGAAAACATTAACTAAGGAAAACAGTAAATATTTAAGCAATTAAAAGTAGTAATAAAGCTAAGTGGATGTTGCAATGATGGAAGTAATCTCAATCTTTAGTGTCAAACATGTAACATGTTCAAGTACATCACACTTGAATAAGGATGTCATACAATCACTTAACATCACACTGTAGGCATGCATTGAAAACTAACAAAGCTTGAAATCAAAAATCTATGAATATAACTCTATTTTCTCTATTCTTCTATATCTTCTCTCCCAATCATGCACCCATGTGTGGTATTTATATGATTGCATGGAAGGGACAATATTAGAGGTTTGACATTAGAGGTTGTGCCTTGATATCAAATACTTAACATCGTAGCTCTGATATCGAATCCTTGATATTGCAATCCTACAAAACATGACTCATGATAGCCTCACTACTAAATGAAAACTTGTCCTCAAGTTAAATAGAAATGAGGAACAAGTTCTTTACAAAATATTGGGAAGGTATGAGATTATTGACCACCTTAAATAAGCACACAAATTGACTCTTTCATGCCATAGTAATGTTTTACACAAAATGAACACATCATGAAAAAACAACAAAATAGGGAGAACTCATGTAGTTTCTACAGGTAGTGACTCTTCCATGGGCTACTTTCCTTTGTCATCAAGCTTCTTGAATTTATAGCAATTCAAGAGAACCTGCAACTTTTCCTCCTCCATTCGTGGATCATGTATCATCCAAGCTGATGAGCCAATGTGTGCTGGAACTAGTACATCCCATGGACATGGCAATTGCGGGAGCATCTTATTTGCTTTCACGTACCATGCTATGAACTATTTTCATTCCTCCTCAAAGGCCTTGGCATTTTCTTTCAATTCATGATGATCTATCAATCTCTTGGCTAAGTTTGAGGCTACATCTCTTTGTTTGTGGTAGTAAGCCTTAATTACTTCCAATTCTGAGTTTGCTACATGGAGTTTTTGTAGAGCACTTTTCTTGTCTACAAACTCTTTTTCATATAGTGCATAGGTGGCTGCTACTTGCTGTTCTAGCTTTTTTTTGGGTAGACTTGCTATTAACATGGCAAGGTTGGCATAGTGAAGGTTAGCCAATGCCATGTACTCTTTCAAATCTTTAATTTGCAAGTCCTTATTCTTCACTTCTACTTGATGGATTAAGTTATAGCTATCCAAGACTAGCTGCCAGTTAGGATTATGTGTTGACATGGAACTGATGAAGGCCTTTACCATCTAGATCTCCTTTTCATTAATCTATTTGTATATCCCCATTTGGTCCTGGAAGTGCTCTTTTAGCTCTTCATGTTTCTTGGCCTTGTTTTGCCACGCGCTTATCTCAATTGCAGATATTTGACATATTACACAGACCTCCTCCATTGAGGAGGTTTGATTTTCTCTAACCAGTCTACTTATGTATTGGTTGATCCTCACCAATTTTTCTCTTAACTAGTGGATACTTTCTTCCAAGATATTTTTCTATTTCTCTATGGTGGTCAACCTTGCATTATCAGTAGCAAGTTGTTTATTCTCCTCTTGTGTAGTGGTCAATGCCTTCTTATGGGCATACACTTGAGCTTCGGTAGCTGAGGCATTCTCGACCACCTTCTCCTTCTCTTGCTCAGCAGCTTTATTCTTTTCAATTAATTGGTTTAGTTGCTCTGTTTGGAATTTTTCTAGCTGGTCAGACATGATAAATAAAAAAGGATCCCTTCTTTTGACTCTTAGGGCAATGAGCTCTTGTCATAATTGATGCACTTCTTCTTTTCCATGTTTTGCCCTAGTCTCTACCATGACTAGCTTTTCTTTTGTGGTGATGAGATTTGATTGCACTATGGTGACATCACTGATGATGTCAAAAAGAGTTTTCATCACTTGTCCAACCTACAACAATCTATCAAGTACATCCTCATGAGCCATTGGAGTTATTGAAGTCTAAGCTAGAATTTGTGCATCTCTAGCTTTGGTCAAGTCCACTAGGAGCATAATAGGCACATTAAAGGATTCTTTAATGTGGTCTATGATAACTTCTGTTACACTTGTCACATCTTGGTGCTACATGACCATGACTATGACACCTTATCTTGTCTCAAGCACCACTTGAAAAGATACAACATCCCTAGAAATCTGCTATGACCATTGGGCTTCTACTCCTAATTACAAAGAAATCTACCCCCTTGATGGATCAACAAAAACTATAGGTTGCACAACATCATTGAGGACTCATAAGAGGTTTGATTCATCCCTACTTTCCCAACTAAGAGTTTCAACTATTCTTTGCAAATGACTCATTGTAGGCCTATAATCTTATGGTAGTGGTGCTGGAACTTGTGGCTCTCATAGTTGCACTGGTTCTTGCTCGGACTTCCTTTCAGGTTCTTGTTCTAGCTCCTTTTCTAGTTCTTACTCTTGATCCTCACGATCCTCACCAAGGTCTTTCCTTGGTGCTACTGGTTTGAGCACTTTAATGAAAGAAGCATTTTGAGCCCTCCTGGGAACATCATTGGTATATCCCAGGATTTTGGTGCACTTGCACAACTTCCTGATCAGGTAAGGAAATGGAAATGTTGGCTTCCCTACCTTCTTTTCTTCAAACCACCTTTGAATTTGCATGAAGTACAATTGGGGAAGATTGACATTGTATTTGTCCATTAATATTGCACTTGATAGATTATTGTAGGTTGATATTCTATAGGTGGGCTCAATAGAGTTGTCATGCTTGATTGGTGGGCCTTGTTCTCCTAGACGACCTCTGCCACCTCTTAGACATTTACTTATTCCTTATGAAGGTCCTTCTTGTCCTCCTCTTTTTGGGGCCATTTGTAATAAATTAAGGATTTAGTATTACTAAGGTGTTTTCCATTTATCCTTAACATGTTTACCTTACCCATGATCTTATTTCTATTAAGTTCTTAGCTTATGTGATTACAAAGTTAGAAGAAATTCAAGAAAAATGCCCAGAATTATTAACTTCTTTTATGACTCTTTGCAATTGGCCTTTCTTCCCCTATGTATGGCTTATAATGATGGTTATGATCCCTTGGGTAAGGGAATTAGAGGTTCTGGCACTCATTCAATTGATTTTTCATTAAAATACTTGAGGTTTTTAAAATACTTACCCTTATAACACCTTCTAGTTGATAGCAAATTTTGAAAAATTGACACAAGTTTTTCATGCAAGGATCCTCCCCCAACTAAATTGAAAACTCCAGGTTCAACTAGGTTTAAAAACCAAAAAAATGAAGTGATATGGAGTAATATATCACATGTAGAAGTTGGTTGCATAGAGATCTTAGTCAAGAGAGAAAAATTCAAAAACTCCCCTAGCTTTAATTGATGATAATAAATGTTTGAAAACTATGGGGGTCCTATATATAGTTTTTATGGACCCAATATTAGGCATCAAACATCAAGTCTGACCTGATATCGAGTAGTCAATATTGGGGTTCTTGAAAGTGCATTTAAATAGGACCTTTAGCATGGAAAATGAAGCTCTATGATTGGTTGGAAGGTGTTATGTAAAATCCATAATTCTGGGATAAGTGAGAATTCATATTGAGGCACTAGAAGTATTTGAAGATGGAACCATAGGCATTAAAAGCTTACAAAATGCAAGAAAAGGGGTATTGGATTCATGATGTAGCATAGATTGGTTAAATGATAAGGGAAGGTTTTGAGTTTATCATGTATCCATTGGAAAGGTTTAAGATGATGTGGTTTTGTTGAACAAGTACAAGTCACAACGGTTATACAAGTGGATCCTCCCCAAGGCAAGTTTCAACCCTTAATGTTCTTGTATAACCACACCTAAAAATGTCTATAGGCACAAAAGGGGTTGAATGCAATGTATACCTATTGAAAAAAACACACATGTTAAAACCATCAATTTGAGAGATTTACTCTGTTACACAAAACTGCAAGTTAGGATCATACAGATAGTGAGATGAGACGAATTTTAGAAAGGATTGCAAAAATTGGGATGTGAGGTGTGTTACCATAGGCATAATGAATCCTTGTGTGTTATTAATGGTTAAGTAATCATGTGCCCTTGTTTCCAACATTCAAACCAAATCCATACCACATTCCAGTGACATCACATTGTTTCATCTCTTCGATTGACAACCATAAGACTACTGCTATTGCAAGGAGTAGCATCACTTAGAATTTTGTCCAAAGGAGGAGTTTATTCATGGCACTTTTTTTTATGGAAGTTTGAGAAGCCACCAACCTTCAGTCATGAGTAACATGTTTTTCCAATGGGACCCTTAGAAATTTATTTAGTGCCCTTTTATTTTATTTTCATCTGTGTCAACCTTACCAAAGGACTACCTTCAGGCATGGGTAACATGTCTTTCTAGTGACATGGTAAGGTAGCACTTATTTTACTCTTACTCCCATTTTTCTTTAAATCGACAAGGATATAATTGCAACCTTCACATTCCTACTTGGTTCTTTACATTTCTATCAAGGCACATAATTATGAATTTATTCTTAGTTTGATAATGGAAAAGAATATCATTATGACCATGGTAGAAACCTCCTATTAAAGGAATGGATGGATGGATGACATGGCCTCACTATCCAAATAATCAGTCCCTCATGACTTAACATAGAGGAAACCTCATCTCAATGGGCTACATGAGATTTTTTTATTCACAATCAAGATTACAGATAAAGGGAATGAAAAAAAATGTGGAAAAAGTTCAAATGGATAGGAAAAAATGTATTAAGAAATGAGAAAATGATAAAAATTGTAAAACAAAAAGATGAAAAATACCTATTAATTCTGAATGTTAGGATGGGGTTTCTCCCCCATTACTAAGCATTTGACCATGAAAAGAATTAATAAATGGATAGGTAGGCTCCATGCATTTGGAAAACAATGTTAACCCTTCATTTCCAAGCCACTAGGTGTCTCTTGGTTTAGGGGTAGTTGTGTAGAAAAGTTGTCGTTCACACACTTGGTTGTTAAATGTATGATGGGTCAAAGTATGAATTGTGTCAATGTTATGGATATTTGTCCCAAAATTATACCCTTGAGCATGATTAGGCATTTTTGGATTCATTGCTTCTATTAGGTGTTGGAGTAACGATGGGTGTTGGCCTTTGCGAAGGATTAGAGGATGTGGGTTGTGAAAGGAAAGGCATTGCACTTGATTGACATTGTGCTAGTTTGGATGATGTAGTAGGTCCATGAGTGTTATGCTTACGCATGGGAGCCATCCTAAAGGAATGAAGTTTTTGATATTGTGGTAGGAACATGTCTATGCACATTTGCAACACAAGTGGCATTCTTTTGTTGATGTGGTAGTGTTGAGCCTTCTTGTGTTGTTGGTAGTGACATGTAATGGGGTGAAGTATGAGAATATTGAGGATAGGATAGAGGGTAAGAGGTGTGAGGTGGTGATCCTTTAGGGTATGTCATGGGTTGATGATACTTGGGAGAGTGATAGTAGTGATTTAAAGTAGAGGTTGTAGAACTAGTTGGGGAAATAGGTTGTTGAACATAATAACCATACAAGTTCAGATGGTAGTAAGAGTTAGATTGGTTTGGTGATGGCCTCTCCCATAGTTGTGGATGTCACCACTACGATTAATGATAATGTTAAGGCTGATAAGAAATCCCTCTACGATAGTATGATTGGTTGTAGGACTATCTATAAGTACCTTGTGGAAAAGGTAAGTTTCTAGGCATGTGCTTCTGTATGAACTTGGGATTTAATGCAAAATCCCAATACTCATGTAGATGTAACATGACTAGATAATAGCCCTTTAGATGGCCATATATTCAGATGTCACATCCATCATCTTCTTATGTGGTTGAGTCTATAGCCTCTTTTTCTTTAGTCATTTTCCCTATTTTCAAATAAGTGTTCCTAGCTATTTTTTGGTTCTTCTTCCTCTATTTATTTTGATTGCTTGATTCATGTTGCATTACCTTTTCCTCTATAGTTTCTACGAAAGTTATAACTTTCTCATTTATTCACTTTGACATTCTATCAAGCCTTGCTTCAAGTTCATCGATAGACTCTTGTATTGATAAGGTTTGTTGTGGAATCACCTTATTGAGAGCTACCTCTTTCTCCTTACCATAGATGTGGACCTTCTTCTTTTGAAGAGTTGGATCCCAGTGAGATTTCTCAACATTCTCCCATTTACATAGCTCTCCTTATTCTTTTGCCACATGCTCGATTAGCTCTTGGATCTAATTGGTTCGTAGATTGTATAATTGACCTTAAGCATACATCCCAAGGGTCTCCCTCATTTCATTACAAAGCCCATCTATGATGTGGAAAAGTTGCTCTTCCTCAAAGAAACCATGGCTTTGGCATCTATTTAGTAGAGAATAATATTTGTCTAGGGCTATGTCCAAGGTTTCACGTTGTTTTTGTCTCCATCCTTGGATCCATCTCCTCAAGTTGGACACCCTCGCATTGGTTTGGTATTTCTCATGGAAGAGTTCTAGCATTGTAAACCATTGCCAAATTGAGTTTGGTTTCAACAATCTATACCACACTTCAGCTTTGTCTATTAGTGTCCTAGGGAAGAACTTAAGCTTTTGCCACCCACTTTCAATCTTGTGTAAGACACACACATCATGGAAGGCTTGTAAGTGATGTTGCAGATCAAAATCATAGCCTCTTGAAAATTTAAGGATATTATTCATATAAAGCCTTTCTAGACAACTTTTCCTATGATGCTTGTGAGGTATCTTAACTACCTCTATGATTTGCATCAACATCATAATGGCCAATAAGGATTCATTATCATCAAATGTGTCATGTTGAAAATTGCTATTTCTATTTGCCCAATTGTGATGATTTTAGCTATGTTCATGTTGAGGTCTTTGATTCTTTTCATGGTTTCAATTTCTATTTTTAGTTCAAGCCCATAGTAGAGCTTTGTCTCTATACCTATGTTTATCTTTGTTAGAACTAGATGTTGAAGAGGAAGAGGAAGATGAGGAACTGGGAGAATTGCCATGGCTTCTATGGTATTCCCCATGGTCCCTTGATTTATCTTTTTCAAGTTTTGAGGAGGTCCTAGGCCTTGAGGCCTTCCTTGATCCAAGACTTACTTCATCTCCTCTAGGGTTGTTTGCCTTAGATGAATGTAGTCTTTGAGTGTCATTAGGGTGTTCATGAACATATGAAGCCCCTGCATGAGGGTGGTCACTCCAATGTTCTTCAACATATATCTTGTTAGTTCTCCAATGAATGTTTTCACTGTATAACACATTATCGTCTCCTTGTGAAAGAGACATTGTTGTTAATTTATGGTGTGTGTGATTTAATATTGTTTGAAAGATAAATCATGAATGCATTTACAGTGATCGTGTATAATATAACTAATCTAAATAACTAGCACAATCCTCGACAATGGCACCAATGATGAGCAGTGAGATACCCCTATGCCCAACCATATGAATCACAAGCATTTATGCACAATTTGGTCGAATTTCATGGATGGGACTAGTTGTGCATCCACATTGTTATGTCTTGATCACAGTTTGCTATCTTCCCACTTGGACTAGTGGTAGCTTTGTCATGTATGGTTGAGTTCGAAGTGAGGCATATGATAATTGATGTTGTTTGGCCCTAAGCTACTCCTAATGATAATAAAGAAATTGATTGTTTAATTTAATTAACAATGGAAAGTAAAGTCTAGACTAGCCTATGTGTGATGAGTATCTGTCCCTAGCCATTCGTATACACCTTGGACTTTGCATAACTATTGTTGGGGTTACCAAGCATACTGTTATTGGGTGTACCAAACGATGACACTGCTAGGTTACCAAGTAATTACACTTAAGCGCTCATGATTAGTTGTACTCATTTTACTTAATGATAGGAATAATAAAGAGGAATAAATGAAAACATTAACTAAGGAAAATAATAAACATTTAAGTAATTAAAAGTAGTAATAAAGCTAAGTGGATGTTGCAATGATGGAAGTAATCTTGATCTTTATTATTGAACATGTAACGTGTCCAAGTATGTCACACTCGAATAAGGATACCATACAAGCACTTAACATCATACTACGAGCATGCACTGGAAACTAACAAAGCTTAAAATAAATAAAAAATCTATGAATCTAACTCTATTTTCTCTATTCTTTTATATCCTCTCTCCCAACTATGCATCCATGTGTGTTATTTATAGGCTCGCATAGAAAGGGCGATATTGGATGTTCGACATCAAAAGTTGTGCCTCGATATTAGATAGCCAACATCACAACTTCTATATTGGATACTTGATATCAGAAACCTATAATACATGACTCATCATTAGACAACTAATGGGACGTGATATCGCATCCCCCACGATATCGCGTACGCTATATTGCGTCTTCCCCTGCGATATCGTGTATGCGATATCATAGTGCGTTGCCAAATCTATAAATAAGAGGCGGCTCTCCCTTGTTTTGAAATCTAGGCCTAGACCGTAGCAAAACTCTGGCAATTTTACCTCCCTAGAGATAGAATAATTTCCATGTGCCCGTAGTAGGAGCTCCAAAGTGAACGAATCTTTATTTGAGCAAATATNGAAATGTGTTACGCTTGGTAATCCTAGCAACGAATAGCGTTTGGTAAGCNGACATGTGTTACGCTTGGTAATCCTAGCAACGAATAGCGTTTGGTAAGCCCAAAGGTTGCATTGGTTCAGGGTGTGAATGGTAAGTGGGAACAGATACTGATGCTAGGTTAATTAAGGCTTAGTTAGTTAGTTAAAGTTAGTTAATTAGTCTCTTCACCCTTCACCTCATTAACATAGGAGATAAAAGAGAAAAGATATAAAAATCATATACCTCAGACTTACTTAACCATACAACTGTGACAAATACAAGTAAGTTTGGGAAGACAACGAACGATTAACCTTAAGTGTTCCATGAGGCATGTAGGCACTTAGTCTGAGGAGTTCGACCGGATCACGCATGTGATGCTTGTATTCGTATGGTTGAGTGTAGGGGTACCTTGCCACTCATCAACAACCAAATGTTGAAGATTAAGATGAATCAAAGATGAATGGAAGAAGCCATGAAAATGTAAGTAAGCTTGAGCTTTACCTTATGGATGGTAGTAATGTTTCTCTTTGTGAAGCTAGTATGAGGAATGCTAGTTTTTCACTTTAGCTTAATAGTAGTTTGTTTAATTGTAATGATGTGAGTCATGATCATCATGTTAATTATGATGAAATTGAGGATCATGTTGTGTATTATGGAAGTATCATGGAAGTAATGTAACTTTTAATGCCATTGTTAGTGAGAGTAAGCCTAATAATGATAATGTATTTGATTATGAGTATGATAATAATGCATATTGGGGTAGTCATGGTGGGAAGGTCATTATTGATGTTTGTAAAGATAGTGATTGTGATATTATTTTCTATAATTTGGAAATCTTTGCTAGTGAATGTAGCAATGAAGAATTTATAAAGTGTGTTGATGAACTTGATTGTCTTACCTGTGGTATGGATGAGCATTATGAAGGCAATTTAAGCAATTATGATGGTAATGGTGAAGGAAGGTTAAGTGAGAAACTTCTAAGCACCAAGAAGAAGAAGATAAAGAAGAGGAAAAAGAATGGAAGAAGGGAAGCTAGGTTGAGAAGACCTAACCCGTTGGAATTTTCATATTATTCATTTGTTACAGGTCATGAGAGAAACATGTGGGATTTGATACTCTCAAGATGGAAGCATGGTGGAACCTTTGAAGACAAAGGCCAAGTTCATTCTTCTCTATTATAACTTTTTCATTGTGGTATGAGCACAATGTGCTAGGTGGGGGGTGTGGGGGCGGGGGCGGTGTGTGTGTGTGATATATAAATTGTAGTATGTGTTTTATGTATTTTCATGTGCATTGGATGGTGGAGACAAATGTTATGAGATCCAACCATTTCATGTGTATGTGGTATGAGTGTGTTTTTATTGGATGATGGAGTCAAAATATTGTGAGCTCCAACCACTCTATGTGTGTTGTGATTTTTTTTTATTTTTGTGTGTTGTTGGCCTATGTGAGGGTACATTTGCTATACCAAGTATAAGAGCCTCTTGTGTGAAAGTAAAGAGTCTTTTTAAGAGGAAGGATACTAATAAGGACATCACTTTGACCAATATATCATCCCTTAAATGATGGTATGTCTTTCTTTGAGTTTTGGCATGTTTTGGGTGTGTTTGAACATGTTTTGATGAGTTTGAGGTGTTCTAGGGCCCATGGGGCCTTGTTTGGAGGTGTTTGGGGTAACCTAGGTTTTAAAAAGGATGTCCTTTTTGGTAGCTTAAGTAGGATAGATGTCTACTCTCTAGAATAGATGTCTACTTTGCAGGATAGACATCTACTCTAGAAGGATAGACATCTATCCTTCAACATGTAGACATTTGAAGAATAGACATCTACTCTAGCACGTAAACATCTACTCTACAACTTTTGGTCTTAGGAAAGATGTTTTCCCTAGGCTAAAGACATCTTGTTTGCAACTATTCTACATTCAGGAAAGACATCTTTCCTTTTCTGAGATGTCTTCCAAGCTAGATTCCAATGAACATATTTTTGTAAATTGAATGCCAAGGGAAGATGAAAAGTCATCAGAAAGTGCATAAATAAGTATCAAGGCCTAAGCTTGAATAGAAGAGAGCAAGTGTAAGTGAAAGAAGAGAGTTTGGAATTTCTTGAAGGTAAAAGAAGATTGTGTCTTGAGAGAGGAGAGTTGAGCTCATCTCGAGCATTCTTTCTTGTGAGCCATCTTGGGTCATGGACGAGGGAGTGACAAGAAATTATTATTGAATGGCTTTGAGCCTTGTGTAAGCGAGAGTAATGTAAGGATCTTGACATTGCTTCCATTATCTTTTGTACTCCATTTCATTTGTGAAAGTAAAAATAAATGTGTTTTTTTTTTCTTAGAGTTTCTTATCTTGAGGATTTTGACTTCAATGCATGGTCAATACCAAACCATACGGTCAATGCATGCAATAACGAGCTACAGCGACCTCCTATAGCCTACTCAAAGTTTACCTTTCGAAACAAAAATGAATTTTTGTATCAGCTATCTCTCCTTGCCAACCTGTAAGCTCATTCTGCAAGTGACAACCTTAAAACCGGATATTTTCTCCGGATGTGGAGACGTTCGTGTAAGTTGAATTTGAAGGGTAAGTGCAGAGACAAATTTTGGAGATGAATCCCACATGCCCAGATTTCAGTGCATGGGAAGAGCAAGCAAATTCAAACTCATGCCCAGAATGGTAAAATATGGGACTGACACGCAGTCTGCTGGTGGGTGCAGGCTGATTTACACTCACAGTGCAATACGTGAAATCTGGGATGCGCATAAAACTCTTTTCGTTTTGCCTCATCATAATGTTGTCGCCTGGAATTTTTTGATGGCTTCATACAGTAGTAAGGGCATGGGCAAAGAAGCATTAGGGCTTTTCTGTAGCTTGAATTCGACTGCAAATTTAAAACCTACAGAGCGCACTTTCTGCAGTGTTTTGACGGCCTGCCGCAAATCTGGACTTTTTGAACAGAGCAAAGGTATCCATGGTTTGGTCTGGAAATTTGGTTTCAACGACAATGTTTACATTGGCAATGCTCTCATAGATTTGTATGGAAAATGGGGTTACATAATGGAAGCACGGCAGGTGTTTGATAAAATGGCCGAGCCCAATTTTGTATCGTGGACATCTATCATCACTGTCTATGCACAGAATGGTTTTGGCGTAGATGCATTTGAAATGTTCAAAAAAATGATTAAAGAAAATGTGGGGATGGAGGAATATGCTCTTAACAGTGTCATCTCGACATTGTCCGGCCCTGAAGGATTGGCAGAAGGCAGGCAGCTGCACTGCTTTGTGATCAATGCTGGTTTTGAGGGGTCACATTCTGTGGCTGCTGGACTTGTCAATATGTATGCAAAATGTAAAAAGATGGAGAGTTCTGTTAAGATATTTAAGGAGAATTGTGATCATCAGGACCTTCTGTCGTGGAATACATTGATGTCAGGATATTTGCAAAATGGGGATTTTGAGCAAGCTCTGTTGCAGTTTTCATTGATGATCAGGTCAGGAATAAGAGCAGATGTTTACAGTTTTGCAACTGCTCTTGGTGCCTCTGCTGCCCTGGCTGTTGGTGATGTGGGGAATCAGATGCATTCTGTTGCCATCAAAACAGGGTTCTCTTTAGATGTTTCTGTGCAGAACGTGCTCACAACAATGCTTGCCAAAACTGGTGACATTGAGGGGGCTATGCAGGTGTTCAATGAAATGGGGAAAAGGAACATTATCTCATGGAATGCAGTTATTACAGCCTGTGCTCAACATGGGCATGGCAGGGAGGCTTTGGATCTTTTTGGGAAAATGATAGAAAGTGGTTTAGTGCCTGATCATGTTACTTTTGTTGGGGTTCTCTCTGCTTGCCGTCATAAGGGGCTATTAGAGGAAGGATTCATGTACTTCGAGGACATGAACAGACTCTGGGGCATCACACCCGAAATGGAGCACTATTCATGCATGGTAGACCTTCTTGGCCGAGCAGGGCACCTGGCTAAGGCAGAGGACTTCATTTCTGGAATGCCCTTGACCCCTTCTCGCTCGGTCTGGAAAGCTTTGTTGAGTTCTTGCAGGTTCCATGATGAAATTGAAATTGGAAGAAGAGCAGCTGAAAAGCTTCTTGCATTTGAAGATCTGGATGCTGCCTGTTATGTGCTGCTAGCCAATTTCTACTTTGCATGTGGACAGCTGGAACTTGCTGCAAAGATGAGGAAATTGGGGTATAAAAGAGGGGTCAAGAAAGATCTTGGTTGCAGTTGGATTACAGTGAACAAAACAGTTTATGCATTTTGGGTGGGATACGGATCCTCGGAACTTGAATTGGATCTTTACTAGATTAAAAGGATTAGTTTTGACAGTTGTTAAGTAATGGGTTTTCCAGCAAAAGAACTTTTATATGGGCAAAGATGCACAGAGCATGATCACCATATCATCATTATCATGGTGCTTTCCTCCATCAATAAAGGCCAACCAGTACCATATATGAGCTAATAACTACTTACTAAAAATATTACAAACGGTGTTCATGCAAACCTGCTTCAGAATAAACCATGGCTTTTGAAACTTTTGAATGCAATACATTGACATGTGTTAACAGTCTGGGGAAGCTCGCTGAATATACTCTTACAATGCCAGTTAAATGGGGCAGCAGAAGGTACATAGAATGCCCATTAAATTGAAGATTGATATTGTTCTAACGCCTTTAAAAATCCATTTTTTTTTAAACCTCAAAACATAGATGACATGCCATGACTCCTTTTTTAAAACTGTAAAATGGCTCCAAATTCATTGATGGAAATGATTACATGTCCAAATTTGAAATTTGTAATATTTGAATTCTGAGTATGCCTGTATACCCACACCCCATACACCTGTTTTTTCTTCAAATGGTTTCAAAAGATTCAGATATATTTCTTCTTCGCTGTACAAGCTTTTCTCAGCAGTGAGTTCTATCAACAGTACTTTGAGCATTACTCTTCCGTGCATTGCATGGACTTGGCGTTACGACTTTAATCATGTTTATCACAGCTGTGAGAAATTGACGTTACTATTCTCCGGTGCATGTACATATTAATCCTCTCCTTCTACACAGTTGTAATGGCATCTTATATGGGTTGCGTCAAAATTTCTTTGTAAATTACGATGTTATCTAATGACCAGTAGAAAATAAATGTGTTACAATGTTACAGGAGTTTTTGGCTCTAGGCTTTGCAGCATTCAGGAACTGTGGAAATTTGATAAATGTTACCGTGATGTTGAAATTGATAGGCATGCCCTTGTGATATTCCTTACGAAGAGGATATTAACAATCTCCGTAGCATTCAACATATCAATAATGGACAAGGGAAAATTAACCTGCGAGATATTGATCCTCTGCTTGAAACAGATGAAGATAATATTATTCAGCACACCTCGATTGCAACACGACTAGGAATGGTATGAAAGGAAATTGATTAGATAAAAGCATAGTTGGAGAATCCTAATCTTTAGGAT
Organism: Gnetum montanum; assembly: GCA_015680685.1. Classification (NCBI taxonomy): domain Eukaryota; kingdom Viridiplantae; phylum Streptophyta; class Gnetopsida; order Gnetales; family Gnetaceae; genus Gnetum; species Gnetum montanum. Next base: position 20,701 of record MNCI01006178.1, read on the forward strand.
CAGATATAGCGTTTCTATATCTGAATCACCAATCAATGAATTTAACACTGTTGGAGCAAAGCTTTCCAGCACTTTTTCCAAAGAGAAAAGGCAACTTCATGTCTAGGAAGATTAAGCTTTAAATCAAATACAAAGATGATAGATTTGGTTGTTATCACTCCTTCGGGTACTTTTCTGTTATTTGTTTCCTTTTCCATCTTTTTCATTGCTCGTATACCCACATGTTCAGGCACCATGTCTACAATGTTATTAGAAGGTATCGTGACCTGCAATTTACTTCATTTTTCTTTAAAAAAAAACTTACATTGGATGCTCCACTTACATTTGAAGAACTATGTAAGCATTTGAGTATTGCAGTGCCTTACAATTTTATGTTATGTGTTGTTACCTACATGGTTTGTCATTTGGTAACACTCAATATTTTTTACCTTAAGCGTAGCATCTTTGTACTTGTCAAGAGCTACATAATTTAATGCAAGAGATCTTCTAAACAACTAGAATGAGTTAAGAAAATAGAGGGTAAACATTATGATAGAAAAGTCTCATAGAATTGAAGAATTTATGCATATGCAATACCTAGGATTTTTTACGTCAAGTTTGATCAATAAATTTAAGATTATGAACTACTAAGCCAATATCAATGGCCATATCATAGATCATTACATGTGCATGAATTACTTTGGATAGATTGTGCTTTTAAGATGAATGAAATTTGATCATAATGATCATGAAGTGATGTATAGAGCTAAGGAGTTTTTTGACTTCTACTTACTAATGCATGGAATTCAAGATTTATAACAGATACAAAGCCAAAAATTATATGTTTCCTTACTGTATATTATTCATTGAACATGCTTATTGTACCTATCTATCCATGTGTTATTTGTCAAGATATTAATATTTATTTTCACAAAAGTGTGTCACAAGCATAATGACAAACATTAAGGCATCCCTATGAATTATTAGCTACCCAACTTCAAAAAATGAATCTAGATATTAAACTATGATGAGCTTCTCAATATTCTTCATGTTAAGAATATTGAGTTATTAGCAACCTCATTGTGTTGCGTTAAAGCTTGTTTCATGAGTCTGTATGTCAAACTATGAATAGTGGTTATTATAAACTAATGATGGTTGTTAGTGGTTTACTAAAACAAAAGACTTATGATTGAATGGGTTCCTATGGAGGTATAAAGGAGAGAAACTTAGAGTCCAAGAACTCATCATCACTCACATTGTGATTCATAATCATGGAAAACATGTCTCATGGTTTGGCCTCTAATGGCTAATATTCTTGGTGTTGTTGACTACAATGGTTGTAAACTATCTTACATGTTTCCTAAATACATTAAATATCATAGAGATTTTGTTTAGTGTTAAACCATTGCCAGCCATTATAAACTATAGCATATTCATGATTGAGTTTAGTATTTTATTCATTAGTTCTTCAATCTCTTGTAACTAGTGATGCTCATCACTCATATATAACCTATACTTGAATTTATATGTTGAACCATGGTGTTATACTCTAAATTGTGAGGTTATACCTAAAATTGTGGTGATTTATAATTATAGTTTTCCATCTAGTTGATCAGCCTATTTTATGATGGACTCTATATTGTGTGTTATCTATACTTTTGCCCTTCCACTACTTCATTTTCCAATGCTTATAATTATAACCATGGGTATCCTATATAATAGTTTTCCATTCTATGTTAATGGCTTGACTTGTCTTGATACCATTACTTGAAATCCTTAATTAACTAAGTTCACTAGCTCATATGTACCTCAAATTCCTAACATGGTATCAATGTGAGGTTAGTTGATTTAGGTAACCCTTTCATGAATAATTGTGAAATTTGAATTGATCATGGTTAATGTTGTTGTGAATTACTAAGCATGTGTTCTGAAACTTGGTAATTTTAAAAATATAAGAGCCTACTTGTAGAATGTTACTTACCTATAATTGTGTCCTTTGATTTCTTTATGCCTATTAGTAACAAGTTCATTATTTAATCATTTAGTTTATTATTGAACTATCAATATAAAAAATAGGTAGTTACATGAATTGTTGCATTCCTTCAACATTTTGTTTGATATTATGGTTGAAATGGTGAGTAAAAGGTATATCATAAAATAGGTAAAACACTTTTACAACTTAATTTCCAAGCCAAAAAATTAAAGAAGTAAATCAAATTTTTAATCTTAAAATAAGAGAAGCCACATGCAAGATATATATATATATATATCTTAACATGGTTATCACTTTGTCATCTAATAAAAAATTGTTAGAATATTGTTTAATAATGAGCATGTAAAAACTATGGTGAATTATAGTGATAATAGTGGTAATAACCATGGTGTAATTATGATGGTTGTGATTAACCATGAAAATACTAAATGTGCTATGGTTAACTTGTAGCTAGACTTGATTAACTATTTTTCTAATGATAATAGTGATTATTTTCTTATGTTAAGGGTTATGGTTGAGATCCAATTATGAGAGTTCATATTATTATTATGATCTTGCTAAAAAAGGTGAAGTTGTGGGTAAGATTCTAACAAACTAATAGTCCATTAATAAGTAGAATAAATGTTTACTCATGTTTATATATAATGGTGCAACCATGGGCTAGTATGATAGAAACTGTTTTGATTATTATATTTTTATGTTTTATCAAGCTATTCATAGTTATCATCATCCATGATACCAACAACTAAGTGGTCATAAACAAGTTATTAAAAATTACCTTTGGAGCTAAAGCTAAAAGCCCTCCATGGTTAAGGTTTTCAAGTTCTTCAATGAATTGGATCATGGAGGTAAAGTTTCTGGTTAGTAGGTTGAAATTATAGTAAAGAACATTGGATCTATTATATGTTCATTAGACTTTGAAAGTAGTTTCTCTTATGAGGTAATTATGAAGTTTAGTAGTATGATGATAGAGCTATTTAATGAAAAGTATCAAATGTATTCTACCATGTCCAACTTGAGGATGTAGATTCAAGGATGGAGATAGGATAACCATGAATCCCTTTATGCAACCTTGGACAAATAATATTCTCTACTACACAAATTCCTAGGCCATGAATTCTTTCAAAGAAAACATTTAATGCACATCATAGATAAACTCAAAAATAAATTCAAAAAGACCCTTGGGGTCTATGCCCAAGGAAGATTATTAAATATGAAAGCTTATCAAATTTAAAGGCTCATTGATTAAGTAGCAAAAGAGGAAGAAGAATTAAAGTAAAAAAAAAAAACATTATAGAGGAGTAAAATAAAGATCCATCTCTCCATAAATAGACAACACATCATTAGAAGAGGTGGTGCATTAGAAAATCTTGCCAATCCAAAAATTTATTACTGCAATTTTAGATAAGATTGATAAAATATGGGATTCTATTGATGAGAAGTTCCAAACAACTTTAAAGATAATAGAGTAGAAAACAATATAGGTACAAGCCAAGGACAAAGATAAGAGAAAGAAGAGGAACAATATAAGGGATTAATATCAATATAAAGAAAAATCAGCTGTAATTAAGAAGGTTAAAGACTCTCCTTCTAATGAGAATGGTTGTAACATATGTCAATATGAACATCCAAAGGGTTGTTACATAGTTGTGTCACATGTTCATGCACCTAGTGTTTATGTTTTGATATGAAATTCATTAAAAGATAGATACTTAAGAGGTTTCCTTATTCACAAGGAAACTATCAGCGGCCCTACCACCAATAATACTACTATCCCAGTGGGGATTTACTACAACCTTAATAGTATTCTCAGCTTTACTGAAAAAACCCACAGTCATGGGGAATGCAACCACTAAGATAGAAATACCTTTACAAGAAATAGGAATCCTATGGATATTATGTTTGAAGAATGTGTCTCCAAGTGGTTTCATCATCCACGATCCTTCTTACCACTACTATTCTGTAGAAAATCATAGACATACTAGTCCATGGATCAAGTCTCCATCTAACACTTCTCATCCTTACAAACACTCTCAACCTCATGCTCCTAATGCTTTGTCACATGCTCCATCAATGTAACATGAAATCCCTCCATAGTCATAAAAGGAATGCCACATGGGTTGTAAACGTATAGGTGGATGATATTTCAAGTGATTTTAAGTGCAAGTCTCTAAAACATTCTTTCTTCCCTCCTACTAGTTCACCTAAGCTTTCATAAGCATCCATGGCTATGGATCCCATATCAACACCTTTTGAGATCTCTTAAAGATCATCTTTAAATCAAAATAACAATGTTCAAACTATCATGTTAGCCCATGTTATAACTGATTATATAAAGACAAGTAACATTTCTAGGAAATAATTTGACCCTAGAAGTCCTCTCATTTATTTGTAGATCATAAAGAATGCACCATGTAAATTTCATCTTTCAAGAAATGTAGAAGGCCTAAAACCTACTCTAATAAAGAAGTGAAACATCAAAATAGGTCTTGCAAATCAATCCATCATTATTCTCTTAGGATTGGTAGAAGAAATTATGACCACCATCAATGGGTGGTCATATCCTACTGATTTTCTTATCATTTGTGTTAAAAACTACAATTGATGAATCATCAATTGGCTGGGATATTTGAGAAAAAGTTAATTTTTGACCAGCTAAGATATCTTAGCTTCAATATCTTAGCCTCGATATCTTGGCTCTAATATCTTAGCTTTGATATCAGGGGCTAAGATATCGGAGCCAAGATATTGGGGCTAAGATAAAGAAAATATAGGCAATTAGATAAAAAACCATCATAGCATGTAGGTCATATCAAGAATTAGTGAGTATGTAAATGTTTTGGTATGCAATAGCTAGAAAGAAAGAAGGTACCCAGTGGTTGAAAATAGATGAAAGTTGCAAGTCCATAATATGCATGGAACCACATGAAGCTCTCATAAGTGCATACATGGACAAAATGGATAAGATCGAATAAATCAAATGATAACTTTCCTATACAAAAATATACTAAAAGAAAAGTAGGCTTGGAAAAGTTGAAAATTCTAGAAATAATAAAACTAGGGCCCATGAAACTTAAAACATTATTACAAAATGGATAAGATCGAATAACTCAAATGATAACTTTCCTATACAAAAATATACTAAAAGAAAAGTAGGCTTGGAAAAGTTGAAAATTCTAGAAATAATAAAACTAGGGCCCATGAAACTTAAAACATTATTAAAATCTCTTGAGTATGTATTTTTAAAAAATGGCGAACTAGTAATTGTGAATGTCAAGATCACATAAAAGTAAAAATAGAGGTTACTAGAGGTGATTAATAAGTGGCCAATAGCCTTTTCATGGTCATATGATGAGACAATAAGGATAGATATATTAATATGCTAGCATAGAACTTACACAGAGATGACCATCAAACTTAAGCGATTCTCACAACATAGGTTGAATCCCAAATTAAAGTAAATTATCAAGAAAGAAATCGAAAAGCTTCTAAAAGTAGGATTTATCTACCTTGTAGTAAGTAATGAGTAGGTGAGTTCACTATGATTCTATCAAAGAAAGGAAACTAGTGAAGGATCTATATTGATTTCTAACTATTGAACATGACAACATTTAATGACGTTTTTCTATTGTCATTTGTTGACCAAATGTTGGATACCATTGTAGGCTGCAAGTATGATAGCTTCTTGGATAACTATAGTGGCTATAATTAGATTCATATAGTCTTAAAATACTAGGACAATACCACATTCAGAACTCCCTAAGGAATGTTGTCTTTTGAAAAAATGTCTTTTGATCTATGCAATGCTTCTGCAACATTCCAATGCTTAGTCCTTAGTATCTTCCAAAAGCAGACTTGTAATGATGTGAAGTTTTCATGAATGAATTCTCTATCTATGGCTCTAATTTTAAGTAGACCCTAGACTATTTGGAATAGGTAATTAATATTAAGATCAACTACTATAAAAACCATCTAATGATTTAGGAGGACATAGTCTTGGACATTAGGTATCAAAAAAGGAGATATATGTAAATCCTAAAAGGATTCAAGTGATTAAGGAAATCATTTAGATGTCATATGTAGTTAAGGATTTTAAACCTTTTCTTGGATACACTAGCTACTATAGGCACTTCATTAAAAATTTTTCCAAGATAGTCAAATGACTGGTGAAATTAACAAAAAAGGAATACTTTCATTGAACAACTTCAACATCATACATTTGATACTTTTCACAACATCATGAAAACTTTTAATTTTAAATTTCAAGACATATTACTCTTTTACCTCTTAAGAGTAATCTCTTGACAACTAATGCATCTTGTAGGGTCTAGACAAGGAAATTTTACTAAACCCAATCTAGTAACTTCCTTAGAAGAAATAATATTTTCTTGGGCTCCACCATCAATCAAAAAATGAAGTCATTGCATACTTAGTAAGCATTTGGCCTGATATAGGAACACTTCTTTCAATCCCCTTGTCTTGTCCTATAAGTGTGTTTTGTGGATTTCAGGCTTGAAGAAGACATCTTGGAAAGCTAGAAGATATCTTGGCTGAGACATGGAGATGACAAAAGATATCTAAAAGTTAGAGGAGATGGCTTACTTATGTACTAAAGACTCTAAAAAGAGGTCTTGTCTAGGAAGAATATGTCTTAGAGGAAACATCTCCTCAAATAAGAAGATGTCTTGGGCAATATGTCTTGCTGTGTGAGGAGACGTCTTGGGAACATATGAGATGTCTTCTAGAAATAGAAGACATCTTTCCTAAGAGTTGAATTGACATAGAAGATGTCTTCCTAAGGTTAGAGATGATCTGTATGGCTGGGAAAACTTCCAAAAACATCCATTCCAATTTGGGAAACAACTGAAACAATATGGAAAAGGATGCAAAAAACTTGGGAGAAGGTGAGAAGACTTTAAAAACATCTAAAGAACCTTAAGTTGAGTTGAGGAAAGATTTCTATGTTTCTTATCTTTTGGTTGTTCATAAATATTGATGTAGTTATCCATTATTGAAAAATAGCTAGATCATGGACAAGAGAGAGATAACTCATGAGGGAAAAGAGCTTGTGTAAGAAGAGAGATTATGCAAAAAAATTGAGTGAGAGGCAAGGAAGAACACTTGAAAGAGGTTAAAAAAATCTCTTATAAGTGTCTTGTCTTGAGCTTTGGCCCCATAGTAAGTAATTGAGAATTAAGAGGGGACAAGTTTGGCATCTAAGATCCTTGGAAGAGTTGTGAGTTGAGCTTGGATCCTCATATTTAATGTATTTTCTTTGAATTTTGAGATTTTTCTTAATATAATGGAGTCTTTCTCTATTTCATTGTGTTGTTCTTGTTTTCTAAACTAGATCTACTTGGAAGTTTGGAAATTGGGATCTATTGAGGTAGCACCCCTATTCTAGATTGGTATCGAATTTAAGGTTTGGAGGAATCTAAACATTTGCCTTTGGTTGGGAGGGATTCACACTTGAAAGGCTCCTAAGAAGAAGACTAATCAGGATCTTGGAAAAGAAATTCAAGAGCTCAATTAAGGCTTTTGTGGTTGAAATGCAAGAAGTTCTTCCCAAGGTAAGGACTCTCAAACACCAAGATTTTGAAGAAACTTCAAGAAGAAGTAAAGAGAAAATTGAAGATGAGAATTCTTTTGCAACCATACAAGGATATAGAGGAAGAAATGATCAAAGAAGTCCAAGGAGAAAAGGAACAAGAACTCAAAGATATGATCCAAGATTTACTTTTCACAATAATAAGAAAAATAATGATGAAAAATTTATAAAGATGTTAAGAAGTGCTTTAAGAATTCCTCATGTGGATATTTACATCTTTAAAGGTGTTAAAGGTAAAAATTTATTTATTTCTAAGCAACTTTTCACAATAATAAGAAAAATAATGATGAAAAATTTATAAAGATGTTAAGAAGTGCTTTAAGAATTCCTCATGTGGATATTTACATCTTTAAAGGTGTTAAAGGTAAAAATTTATTTATTTCTTAGCTTAGAGTGGTGAATAAGTATTTTCTTGTTGAGAAACTTTCTAGTCAGAGAATGATTCATGTTGTTGAAAGAAAACTTGAGGGATTTGAAGCTAAATGGTGGGACAAGGAATGTCTCAAATACCTTTACAAATATGGAAGACCTATTGAGAGTTGAAAACTCATGGCATTCATGCTTAAGAAAAAGTTTAAGAAGGCCTCCTTTCATCATGAAGTCATCAAGAAGCTAAAATTTCTCAGACAAGGATATCAAGATGTAAAATATTTTTATGTTGAATTTTGTAAAGCCTTGGAAATGGTCAATGTTCATTGAACTTAGAATGATCAAGCTTCTAAATTCATTAGTAGATCAAGGATGCAATATCAGCAAGAATTAGCATTCTATGAGCCTGATACTCCTGATGAAGTGTATGATCTTGCTCTCAAGGTTGAAATAAAACAAAGTTTGACTTAAAGAAGGACAAAGATCACAAGAAAAGGAATGAGAAGGACATAGCTTATAAGTCAATAAAATTATCCAAGGAGGATGGTGAAGATGAGCCAAAGAAGAAGGAAAGTGAATCTACTTCTCCTAGGAGGGGAAGAAGAATTGAATAATATCCAAGAGGTAAAGATCATGGAAAAGATATATGCTATAATTGTGGTGAATTAGGTCATAAAAAATGGGAATGAACAAAGCTAAAGAAGAATTCTTGTAAGAGTAAGGAAATTTAAAAAATGCAAGAGGATGAACCGAAATCTTCAAAGAAGGTATGTGAACATGAACCTTTGAACATTGTTGAACAAAGTGAATTGAATAGTTGTATCTTTATTGGACATGTTAGTATCAATGAGGATGTTGTAAGGAAGAGTTTATTTAGAACTCATTATAATGGTAAGGGTTATCCATTGAGTGTGCTCATTGATGGTGGAGCATAAGAAAATGGAATTTCTACCAAGGCTGTGAAGTCATTGTGGTTAGCTACAATTCCTCATACTAATCTATACAAAGTGCATTGGATAATGAAGAATCATTATAAACAAGTTAAGCAACAATGCCTTATTGATTATTCCATTAGAAGTTTTCATGATTAAATTCTTTGTGATGTATTGCCTATTGATTGTTCAGATCTCGTACTTAGTAGACCATGGAATTGTGATTATAAGGTTATCTTCGATGGTAGAAATAATTATTGGACTATAAGGTGAGACAATCATAAGTTTAGGTTGTTGTCCACTATTGCTGATAGTGAGGTTGATAATTTGAATTCTTCATTTATGCTTTCTAGTTGTAAGGAGATTGTAAGGATGACTACTATTTGTGATAATGAAATTTACTTTGATGTTGAAAAGGATGCATTTAATATGGATGCTATTATTTATTTCATGGAATCTCATGTGAATGAGTAGAAGGTTTATTTTCCTACTATTAAATCTTGGATGTTGATGACAATAGTATGTTGGGTGACACTTTTGTGCACTTGTGTAATTAATGGGTTGAAGTTTGTATTGGAAAAGCAATGTTAGAAGAAGAAGGAAGATTAGTTGGCAACAAATGGATAAGTACCATTGTTATTTGGGCATAGGAAAAGGACCTAATCCATGGATTTATGCGAACAATTATTTTTCTATATTCTTGTGTCACTTTTGTGCAGGTTTGGAGCCATCATGGGGATGCAAGGGAAGCATTCCAAGGAGATACTCAAATAAAGGAAGCATGGTGGGGCATGAGGACAAGCTTTCAGGAGTAAAGAAATCTCAAAACCAAAACCTCCAATGATTCTCATTCTCATGTTTTGAATGCACTGAATCTTGATTGTTGTGCTAAGTATGATGGCCTTGAGTCATGGGGCCATGATGCCTTCCAGCTTGTGAAAGGTTATAAAGGATGATATTTTTAAGGGTGTGAGAGCTAATGTAGGGACACCTCTTTTGATCCCCTTTTTCTTCCCTACATGTGTGTTTTTTAGGTTTTGGGCTTAAAGAAGAAATCTTTGAAGGCTAGGAGATGTCTTGGCTAAGATCTAAAGATGATAGAAGATGTCTAGAAGTTAGAGGAGATGTCTTGCTAAAGTGTTGAAGACTGTGGAAAGACATCATAAAGGAGACATCTCCCCAAACAAGAAGACATCTTGGACAAGACATCTTGCCATGTAAGGACACATATTCTAGAAATAAAATATGTCTATGGAATCACGAGTTTCCAAATCTTCTCATGAAAATTTTTAAACTGAATTCCTTACAACATTGAATTAAGTCAAGCTAGGTGGTAGAAACAATAGAGATTATGAAAAGGAAACTATCATGAAAATCTTGTAGAGGAATTCATGGAGCAACACAAAGAATCAACTTTATTAATGTTAACAACAAAGATCTATAACATAATCTAGAACATAGGTCTATGACAAAAGTGCAAAGATAAGTATGATAGCTAGTAACAGCATGACAAAAAGTTTTCACGTATGGTAGATTTCAGAGATACAATCTGTTGTGCACATTGCACACAACATTAATAAAAAAAATGACCATAGATGAAGATAAAATAATAATGGTATGAAATTATCACATGTTTGCCACTAATTACGGTTACTAGCAAGTGGCCATAAATAGCGCTGTTACAAACATTATTTCCAATACTGTCAATGTCCTTTGCACGGTGAAACTTTGATCATGAGGGGTTGGTGTAGGCTTTGTAACTTTGCTTGTAGAGGGAGTGGAGGTGGATCCATCATTGTTGCTAATTCTTAAATGTTTTTAAGCTATTGGTGACATGAACTAAGAGAGAAATTTTGAGCTTGAAAAATGAAGGATATGGATCTTTTCCTTCACATCTCAATGTTAGTATTATCATGGAATGTTCAAAGCTATTTTGATAGGTCCCAAGAAAATATTGTTAGGAAGTATCTTTCAAACTAACATATATTTCTCAATTTTATTTTTCTTCAAGAGATCAAGATCTCAACATATGATATTAATTTTTTTGGTAAATGTATTTTAAAAGACTACATTGTTTTTTATATTGATCATGAACTTAATAAAACAGGTTTTAGTATTTTAGTTAATAAAAATTAGGCTAAAATTTTTTGAATTCTTTCTTTGACAACCTTAGTAGCATTTTCTAGGTTACTTGTTGAAGTGAAAAATGAGACTTCATACTCTGTAATATTTATGCTTGATGGAGCATGAAATGGCTAATACATCACATCTACGATGTTGTAGATGCTATGTTGCAATTATAATAAATGCCTATAAATACAAGACTACCACAATGTATTAGATGGATACCTTTTGGTCATTTTGGTAGCTAGACTCTTGCAATTTCATTTCATGTTTTTAGAAAATAGTTAGTGAGTGCTTGTAGTGTGAATATGAGTTAGTTGTACAATGTCTTATTCAAGTGGCATTGTACTTGGACACAATCCATAAATGACAATAAGATCTAGATTGATTCATATTCATTGTAGCACTTTGACCTATATTAGATTTACTTTCCATGCAATTTACTCTTCATGTACTTAGTTAATATTTACATTTTCATGCATATTAAGCAATTGGTAGAATGATCACGATTAGTTTTGAGCATAAACATGTATTTTTTGATAGTAGAATGAGCACGATCAGTTTTGAGCATAAACACGTATTTTTTGATAATCCCAATAGCATTATTATTTGGTTCACCTAGTAACATAACACTTGGTAATCCTAGTAGTGGATACATGAATGGATGCTCATTGCCCTTAGGCTACTTTAGAATTTATCTTCTTATTGTTAATTAGGTTAAATAATTAATTTCTCTATTACTTTTAAAATTAGGATAAGGCCACAACAACATCAACTATCATATACCTCACTTTGGACTAAATCATATGTGACAAAGCTACCACTAGTCCAAGTGAGAAGATAGTGTCCTATGATTAATGCCTAACAATTTAGATGCCACAACTAGTCCCGTCCATGGAATTTGACCAAATCATGTGTGAACGCTTGTGATTCATATGGTTGGCATAGGGGATACTTGTTTCTCATCATTGGTGCCATTTCTAGGGATGGTGCTAGTTATCTAGATTAGTTAGATTATAAATGATCACTATAAAAGTATTAATGATTTACCTTTTAGAAAATTTTAATATTTTATGTCACACACATTATCAAATAAAATCATACCTTCTTTACATAGGGCCAAGACTACATCACATGATGAGAACATTGTTAGGAGAATAAATAGGATCTATACTAAATAAAATGTGAGTGAACAACCACAAGAAGGGGTCTCATATGCTCATTTAGACCCTTAATACACTCAAAGACTACATTCAATTCATGCATACAATCCTAGATGAGATGGAGTAAGTGCTACAACAAGGAGGGCCTAAAGGCCTAGGACCTCCTCCAAACCTAGAAGAGATAAATCAAGGGACCACATGGGGAGATATAGCAACCATGGTGATTCTCCTAGTCCACCATCTTTGTCTTTCTCTTCCATGTCTAGTTTTGACAAAGATGAATGTAGGTGTAGAGATAGAGCTTCACTAAAGGATCAAGATGGAGATAGAAATAGAACTCAAGGACAAGATGAAAGACATCAAAGTGAGCATACACAAGATTAGTGAAATCAGATAAATGGAAATAAAGATTATCACCATGACATGTCTTATGCTGATGAACCCTTGCTGTCTACTAGGGACATGACACAGATTAGGGAGGTAATTCAAATACCTTAAAAGGCATTAAAGGGAAAGCCGCATCAAATGGCTTAATATGAACAACATTCCTTTATTTGAAGGAGGCTATAATTCTGATGCACAACATCATTTACAATCCTTCCATGATGTTTCCACCTTGTAGAATATCAAATGTAAGTGGCAAAAGCTTAAGCTCTTTCCTAGGAAACTAATAAATGAAGCTAAAAGTTAGTATAGATTGTTGGAACCAGATTCAATCCATCAGTGGTCCATAATGCTAGAATGTTTCAATGAAAAATACCAAACCTATGTGAGAGTGTCCAACTTGAGAAAAAAAATCCAAGGATGGAAGCATGAACAACATGAATCCTTGGATGTGGCCTTGAATCAATACTATTCTATACTACATAGATGTCTAGGCCATCATGCTTTCCTCCAACATATGTCACCACCAATAACATAGGAAGGATTGACACCACAAACTCCACAGAAGAATGCCACTTGTGCTGTGAACATATACATAAATGATAATGTTAGTAGATCTCAGCCAAAGTCTCGGAAACATCCTTTCTTTAGGATAGTTTCCTCACATGGGCACAAAACTTGTAGAGCTACTAGCTCATCAAAAAGAACACAAGACAAATCTAGTGCAACACCCTTTATCACTAGAACAATGTCTCCTAATCATATGCAAAAACCAACATCCATCACCACTCTAACACAAGATGTAAAAGATGAACCTATCACTGTGGAGAGACAAAAACTCCATGCATCACTCAGTTGTGGGTTAGAAGATCAAAATATTAACACAACCCCTATATTAATGCACAACAAAGTTAAGAAACAAGTGTGTGAGCAAAAACAAGTCTACATAGTAGCCACTAAACTAGAAGACACCCAGTGGCTTGAAAATAAAAGTAAAAAACTATTTGAAAGATGCTTGGAAACATCCAACCCACTCATTAATTCTTGTCCCACCTTTAAGCTTAGTCATGGGAGAGATGTCCCATCATAAATCAATAACTAATAAATATTTTTCACTTTTTATTTTACCATTTTTTATAATTTTCCTATTTCTTTCAAAATTTTCCAATTCTTAATATTTTTTCCATTTCTAGTTATTTTTCTTTTCTTTTCTTTTTTATAATTTTCTCTTTTCTTAAGTCATTTTCTTTATGTTTTATGAATGTCTTGGATGTTTTCATTAATAATGTTACCAGTAATGATGCAGAAGTTAACCCTATGTGTTGGGTTTTTGTCCTATGCTATTAAGCTAATTGGATAAATAATTGTGTAAATCCATGAGACCACCTCATCCATCCCTCTAGTTCTTTGAATAAAAGGTATTTGTCATGAAAATAATATAGTTAATATTATGTGAAACTAAAATTAATTATCAATCATTATGACTTGAAGAAAGAGGGAAGAACCAAATGGGAATGGTATGGGTGTGACCTTGAGGGCATTTGTTGAGTTCTCTTCTTGTGGTTTATGACTCCTCTAGGAATGTATCATGACTCCTATCATCGAACAATAAATAGGAAGCAATGTGTTCACATGGTGTGGTTCCCATTTGATTCAAACCAAAATAAAACAAAAAATAATGGGAATTTAAAGCACACCCATTTGATATAATAATGGGCTACAAGCACTAGTTATGGGGCTAGAAAGACATGTTATCCATGCCTGAAGACACCCCTCTAACTAAGGCCCTTCCTTACTTCTCTTTTCTTTACTTTTTGGAGTGATGATTGTTCTCTTTGGTTGTCATGAACTCATGATGATAGATGGGAAGGAACACATCAATGTGAGGTCACTCTTAATGGTATGGACTTGGTCTAAAACTTGGATAGATAGGTATGTGTTGGCGATCATTTGGAATAGCCAATGTTGGGAGCCTCATGGTCTTGTGGCCTTGGGAAGTCACAAGATCAAAGGTGCTCTTCAAACATGGTTTAGGTGCTTGTTAGTCTCTAGCAACACCAAGGCCAAAATACCTCCAAATAGACTCAGTAGTTATGAAACAAACTAATTGTGAGCATGTGTTTGCTATTGTGAATATCTAAATGGTTGGGTTGTGTATAAAACTATAATTGGCTATCATAAAAGAAATTTAGCTAACTTTGTCAAATATTGTGAGTTGTTGGAGATTCCTATTTTGTCCAATTTCTTAGTCTATATAATCCCTATAGTATGCTACTTGTAACAAATAAAATTGTGCAAATATATTTAAGCACAAATTTTCCAATCTACTCCTAATTTTCCCTAGAGAGAAAGTTCCACAAGAAAATTAGAAATAGAGTGAAATTTAATGGACTTAGAAAGAGAAAGAAAAGAAAGAATATTTGTGTGAAATCTCAAATATTTAAGTAAGATAAATTAACATGAGAAAATACTTCGCAATAAAGCTCTTCCTAATTCAATAACTACAAATTGTCCAAACCTTCTAAGCTCAACAAACAATTTTATAAAAGACAATCTTATTATACTACAAAAAATGCTATGTAAATGACAAAGTATGAGTCTCTATTTTAGCTAGTTAATAGTTGTCAAAGATTGCACTCAACATAGACTTTAGAAAAAATTGACAATTTCAAGATTAAAATACTAAGGCAATACACTTTAAAAATAAAGAAGTTATTTTAGTCCTATCAAAATATCAAAGATTTTCCTAGATCCTCTATGCTCAAAATAGGCAATTTCATTAAGAAATTACTATTAAATTGCTCTTGAGGCCTTAAAATAACATAAGCTCTTTTGTGGAAAAATCTTAATAGGAGTCTACTATTGCACAAAAATAGAGCTATAAAAGAAACCTAGAAAAAATCCCAAAATTAAATGCCAAGTACAATACCATCTAAACCATTAGCTAAGTAACTAAAAAAAATAGGAAGAAATGAACTCACAAGATTAAAACAAAGCACTTGAATTGATGTATTTAGCAAGTCATTCTTTTACAATCTTCAAAGTTGCTTTTTCCAATTTTTTCCTTCTTTCTCTCCTTTTCAATTCTACCTTTGAAGCCCCTTTTATAGTGCCCTTGAGGTGGTTACAATGATCATGAGAAGTTAAGGGTATTAAAAATATTAATTTACAGCTACCTTAGAAGTTATAACTTCTATAGGAAGTTATTAGAAATTTGAACTATGACTGCCAAGTGTTTCCTTAATAAGAAATATCTTGGAAGTTACCATAAGAAGTTACAAAAATTAGAGAGATACATGCCATAGTTGGCAAGTGTCATGTCAAATGCAAACATTTAGGAGGCTTAGTTATACTTCTATATAGTTTTCATAGGAAATACAATAATAATTAAAAATAGAGGTCTATATCTTCCTTTCTAAATCATAGTTTCCTGGGTACGCATTTCTTATTCTTATTTGAACTTATATTATATTTCATGCCCATCATAATAATCTATATAGTTTTTTATTATGTTCAAGCCTAAATTTCAAATTTCAAAATGAAATGCAATTCTTTCCAATTGGTTGTGGGAACATAGGAGCAAAGGTTTATGGTTTGCCACATGTTGCAGGGAAGAGGATTCATCATTCTCCACATTGCATCATCTCCATCATTGTGGGTGCTATCTTGGTTGAGGGAAATGATGATGGCGATGTTGGTGTAGTTCTTGCCGATGTCAATGATGTCACTGCGCATTGTTATGTGTCATTGTTGTAGCATTGTTGTCGCTGTGCATTGCTATTTGTAGCATTGTTGCTGTTGCACTTGCCATAGAGAAACAACAAACTCCCTACATGCATTCTACTACCAATTATGCTGATGATGCCATCACGCTACCACCATATCATCCACCATGTTTGCATCTATTACATTCAAAATTGCTACTTCCTCATGGCAGTTAGAACCCTAGGAGGAACTGCATCAAAGATTATCTACAATTGATGACAAGGCCTTATTTGGGATTATGTTAGCACTGCAATTGGGGTTGTACTTAGGTTTGTAGATTGAAATTTTAGTTTTCTTTCATGAAGAGGTATTAGTTCGTATTAGATGTTGATGATAAAAGAGAAAGGATGAGAGTTGCAGGCACATTTCACAAATGCTATTTATCCCAACCTTGAAGTAGGCATATTTCTTGGAAATTATAATAAATTGTAGGCTTGTCTTTACCACAATGTTCTATTGTACTTGGCAATTCAATTCTTGGATAAGAAACATGGATGTTACCTGATTCCTTTGATTATTGTTGTTAATGTTTAAATATTTTGTGATAACAATGAGGATCAATAACTATAGAAAAATTGTGGTAACCACATTTTTGGCTTTCTGAGTTAATTATCCTTTTAATCTTTAAAGGAAAATCCATTTTTTGAATCATCCTCTTTGATGTGAGTTTTTTTGTCTTCCTTTTTTTCATCAGATAGCTAGGCTACCCAAAATTTCCCAACTATAGAATTAGGTGATAGATATTGGTTTCTTGTCTGTATATTCAGAATATGGCTATGATGATTGGCTATTTTAGTGAGACATTTTAGAGTCTTGATGATGAGTCATGGTCTGTCAAGCCCAATTATCGGGGCCTAGTTATCGGAGCCCTAATACAAGATATGGTTTGTCAGGCCCAGTTATTGGAGTCATGATATTGCATCAGTGATATCACATCAGCTGCAATATTGCGTACATGATATTGCGTCCACCCCTACGATATCACGTACACGATATTGCGGCCTGCCTCAATTTTTATAGATAAGAGGTAGCTTTCCTTGTTTTGGAGGTTAGTTTTTCAGTTCTTAGTTAAGTGTTTAATTTCTTTCTCTCAACCCTTTTCCTCCTAGTGTATGCCCACAGTGTGGTGATTGTAATTGTATGACATCCTTATTCGAGTGTGACGTACTTGGACATGCACATGACCAAAAATAAAGATCGAGATTACTTCATCATTGCAGCATTCAATTAGCTTAATTATTTAACTAATTGTTATTTAATTCTTTCTTAGTTAATCTCTTCTCACCCTAAACCCCTATTAAACATGGAATGAGTACGACTTGATTATGAGCATTTAAGTGTGACTACTTGGTAACCCAGTAGCGTACCTAGGATCTGCACTTGGTAGTCCCAGTGGTAGTCATGCACGAAGTCCAAGATGTGTATGGATNTCTAGACTAAACCATATGTGACAAGTTAATACTAGTCTAGGTGGGAAGACAGTGAACTGCAACCTAAGGATAACTGTCTAGATACCACAACTAGTCTGTCTGTGGAGTTTGACCGGATCATGCGTGAAATGATCGTATTCGTATGGTTGAGTGTAGGGGTACCTCGCCACTCATCATTGGCACCGTTGCCAGGGATGGTGCTACAAGGTCGCTGTATAGGAGTTAACGATATATCTTTTAGAAAGAAGTAATTATAAAATTCACATATAAATTCACACACAATTTCATGACCATGCCTCTCCTACAACACTACGATAATGCCACACCTAGTGAGGAAATTCATTGAAGAACCAACGAATTAGATCATGATGAAGTCTGGAGTACTCAACCTTATGCAGGAGTTCCCTACATTTATGAACACCCCAATGATACTCAAAGACTCTAATCATCCAACTTTGACACCTATAGTGAGGATGAGACATCCCATAGAACAAGGAGGCCCAAAAGGCCTAGGACCTTCTCAATAACTAACAAGAACTTACTTGGGGATGATTGGAAGACTTACAAAAGTCATAACGAGTTTTACAATTCCTTCTCTTCCTCTACTCCTTCAACATCAGATTGTGACACAGATGACTATCTTTCAAGGGATCAGCATAGAACTAAAAATCAAGCTCAAAAAGAAAATCAAGAACGCCAACATAAACAAAGACAACATTATCCCAACACATGAAAGCATAACTTACTTGATGATGATGAACCCCTACTGGCCACTACAAGCCTAATGCAAATACAAGAGGTTGTTCGAATCTCCCGTAGGCATCGTAAAGAGAGCTGTCTACCCAAGCTCGATTTAAAAAACTTCCTTAATTTCTCAGGAGGCTATGACTTAGATCCACATCAACATTTACAAGCCTTCTACGATGCCTGCACATGGAACACCATTGATAACAGTTGGAAAAAACTGAAGCTCTTCCCTATGACACTCGTTGGCCAAGCAAAAGTATGGTATAGATCGTTAAAACCAAATTCAATACGACATTGGCCAACAATGATAGAAGTCTTTAATGAAAGATATCAAACCTACACAAGAGTGTTGGCCTTGAGGAAACAAATCCAAGAGTGGAAACAAGCACAAAATAAACCCTTGGACATGGCCTTAGAAAGATATTATGCATTGTTAAACAACTTTCTAGGCCATGAGTTCTTCGAAGAAAGGCTAATGTACCATATCATTGATGGGCTTCGTGATGAAACAAGAAAGACCCTAGGGATGTATGCCCAGGGAAAACTATACAAACTACAAACCCATTAATTACAAGAGCTTATTAAGTGGGTAGCAAAAGAAGAAGGAGAAATGGCTAGATGGGAGAGTGTTGAAAAACATCAACAAGACCAAAATCTCAACTTAACAAAGGTCCATAATCAAAAAAAGGAGAAATCAACCTACCTTAAGGAGGAAGAGTAATAAAAAAGGGGCACACAAAAATCCAATGCTATTTTAGGGGGTCCCACTGGAAATACATGCACCCATGCCTAAAGGTTAGCAGCTTCTTTGGATTCAGTATAGAGAAAGAAATAAAAAGAAAAAAACAACAACAAACAACAAAGAAGGATCCAAAAAGCACAAATCACTCCTCCCTTCCACAAAATGTCAAGTGATTGTATGCCTTGTTGTTCTGGTACTCTCATAGTCGTTCATCATGGGATGAAACAATGTGGTGTCACTAATCAGAGGAATGGACTTGGTCCTGATCTTGGAATGATGAGTTAATGACACATTAATCATGCTTTACATGTAGGATTTAGTGTGCCCTAGGTCAATCACCTCATGTCCCACTCTCTACAACCCCTTCTGTAGTCCATCTCATCTCACTGTTCATGTAATTGTAACTCGTGTCTTGTGTAGTGTAGAATTCTTACCTCATTCCGGTGGTATCTACATGTGTGTGTTTTATGAAATTGGTATGGATTACATTTAATCCTTCTAGTGCCTACGGACATTTTAAGGCATGGTTACGCAAGGGCATTATAGGTTGGAACTTGCTTTGGGGAGGACCCACTTACGTGACTTTTGCAATTTGTACTTGTTGCATACCACCACATCATCTATACCCTCTGAGTACTTTATTGCCAAATCTCGTCTTTCCTTTGTCATCATTTTATCAAACATTTCTCAAAACTAGGTCCTTTTATGTGTCAGCTAACAAACCAGGTCTGACATTAAAATTTTAGGAAAACTTCCTTGAAAAACATTTCTAACTCTAAAATCACACTAATCAAAGAATTCAACATTTATTAAAGGAAATGAGTAAGGTATGAAATCATTGAAATTTTTTTTCAATAACCTTACTAACAATTGATCTTTGTGTGATTATAGATGACCCCTAAAAGAAGACAACAAGGAGAACCCTCTCAAGGTGCAACCAAACGACCAAGGGGAGGCAGAGGCCAAAGACTTCATGCAGAACATGCAGAGCAGAAGGTACAATCACTCAGCATCCATCATGAAACCCCTGTTACTGCATAACCTATCCAAGTAAAAGGGCTTATGAAGAGGAATGGCGGCTATTTGTGGCATAACATGTCAAGGCCAATCAAGTGTTCCCACAACTACCGTGTCCATGGAAAGTGTTGACTCCATCAAACATTGGAACATTAGCATGGACAGATCATAATCTATGGATAGAATAGGAGAAACTTCAGGCACTTCTTCAATAGTATCAATCTCAGAAGCCTAGAGCACCAAACAAAGGAAAGACACCCATGGAGGAGCCACCACTACCAGGAACCCCATGAGTTCCACAAGTTTTTTCTTTTGTGTATGTGTCCAAATTTTGTTTAATTCTCCACTGCAGCATGAATAAATTCTTAGTCAGTCAATAATCTGATACCTATCCATTGTGTAATCAATTGAAATTGTTCCTCACTTTCTTTGACTCGAGGATGAGTTGTTATTCAGTTGTGGGGGTATGATGAGTCATGGTCTGTCAAGCCTAGTTATCAAAGCCTAGTTATCAAAGCCCTGTTATCAGAGCCTTGATACAAGATATGGTCTGTCAGGCCCAGTTATTGAAGTTGCGATATTGCATTAGTTGTGATATCGGGTATGCAATATCGCATCCGCCCCTGCGATATTGTGGCCTGCCTCAATTTCTATAAATAAGAGGTAGCTTTCCTTGTTCTGGGGGTTATTTTTTTAGTTCTTAGTTAAGTGTTTAATTTCTTTCTCTCAACCCTTTTCCTCCCAGTGTATGCCCACAGTGTGGTGATTGTAATTGTACAACATCCTTATTCGAGTGTGACGTACTTGGACACGCACATGACCAAAAATAAAGATCAAGATTACTTCATCATTACAGCATTCACTTAGCTTAATTATTTAATTAATTGTTATTTACTACTTTCTTAGTTAATCCCTTCTCATCCTAAACCCCTGTTAAATGCAGAATGAGTACAACTTGATTACGAACATTTAAGTGTGACTACTTGGTAACCCAGTAGCATACCTAGGATCTACGCTTGGTAATCCCAATGGTAGTCATGCATGAAGTCCAAGATGTGTATGGATGATCGAGGAATGGATGCTCATCAGACTTAGGCTAGCTTAGATTCTTTCTCACCCTTCTCTCTTAGCTTAGTTAATATTATCTTCCATTGCCTTCAGGAGTAGCATTAGTATAGAAACACATCATACACCTCACTCTGGACTAAACCATACGTGACAAGTTAATACTAGTCCAGGTGGGAAGATAGCGAACTGCAACCTAAGGATAACTATCTAGATACCACAACTAGTGTTCTGTAGAGTTCGAACAAATCATGCGTGAAACACTCGTATTCGTATGGTTGAGTGTAGGGGTACCTCACCACTCATCACCTACGTTATTTCTAGTTTTCCATGATTTCTTGCGAAGGCATGTAATGATTGAAATTTCATTGGTGCCTAATAGATTTCTATTTAATAATTTTCAAGTTACCTTGGAATAGTAAATGAAAATGCCCTTAAGTGGCACCTGTGGCCAACAAATAACCAAAGCTAATTTACACTTCCAAATGATTACCGTTTACCATAAACTAATAGATACAATTTGCATCATTTTCTTTTGGCAACATAGGAATAGTACTTATTCTTCCTTATACTTAAAAAAAAATGTGCTAACATTTCATTCCCCCTCTTTAAATTAGTTTTCACATGGAAAAATAAAAATATTTATTGATGCATATTGGCTAAGAAACAAAAATTTATTAGAAACATTTTCCTTTTTACATTGAAAATAGAAATACTCTTTGAGGAAAACTTCCATTAAAGCTAAGGTTTAATAGAATAAAAACCTTACTCCTAATAAAACTTAGGAAACTTTACAAACAAATCCTTATACAAACTATTCTATGGGTGGGAAGTGAATAGTTAAAGTAACTCTTTTAGGAACTCTCATATTAAGCATTTTTTCATATGTAATTTCAATAGTGATAAATTCTCTTTTTTCCTCTTCTTGCCTAGTTGAAGCCTCAGCTTGGTCTTGACCCTTGTCTTCAACAACAATCTTTGCTTCTTTTGCATCTAACTCTTTAGCTGCTAAATTTTAAGATTCTTTTCAATTAGTTGCTTCAATGTTGTGGGACATAAAAGCCTCTCCCCAAGAATCATGTTTTCTAGACTCTCCTTGATTTTTCGCTTGAGTGTTGCATTCATGAAAGCTACCCAAAATATTGGAATGTATGGAAAGTCCACTAGTGAGAAATCTAAACTCATTTTAAAGACAAAGTAAGAAAGGGCTTTCACTTGATGCTCCATGAGTTGTTGCCTTATAATAGGCTCTCAACACATGTTCTGGATAACATCCCATGACATATGGAATAAATGGCCTTCTCATTGCTCTTTCTTCAAGAACCATCTTTCTTCCTCACACTCAAACACTTCACTTTCCTTTTTCACTGAAGCCTTGAATTGAGAAATGATGCATTTTTAAGTGATTCACATCTCCTTATGTAGTGTAATGTAAATTTGAAATTCCCACCAATTCTACTAACTAACTTTTCCACTTAGCATAACTTATTTATTTATTATTATCATATGGTTATTTAATTAAAATTCCACTATTTGGTTGTTGAAATTAATTCACCACTATGTAGTTATCTAATCATCACTCCCACTTACAAGTAATGATTACTTTAACTAATTTAAATCTAATTTTTAAACTAACACTTTGCATTAAATATTTTTTAAATTAATACTCCAATGCATAGATGTTTTTATAATATTATATAAACTTATCAAAGCATATGTATAGGATATATATGTTATAGTTAAATATTATATAAGTCTATACTTATTATTTATTATATATGCTCCTATTAAGCATATACATATTAATGTTTATATATAAAAGGTTTACTACTTACTACTTTGTATACTATTTATTATTATTATAGTTATATACATACATACATATGTGTGTGTGTGTATATATATATATATATAAAAGTTGTAGGCAGTTGTCAAAAATAATGTTTTATATGTAAAACATTATACAGAAATTGCAATTCTGTCTCATCTAACATCGATAATTTGTAGGTATGTTTTGATAATTGTTTCGTGATCTAAAATGGACCAGTCCATATTGTTGAACACTTATTTGACTTCTTCATATTCATAATAATACTGAGTCACCAAATTTAAAAGTTCTCTTCAAAGGCTTTCTATCGAACCACCTTTTGACTTGTAAAGCATTTTTTAATAGATTGTCCTTAGCTCTATCCATTTTAGCTTCTCTTTTGATGAGTAAGGTCATAAAACTTCTATTTTTATCAATTTTCTTAGTATAATTTTGTACAAAATATGAGGCCAAACTTATAATCTTGTTTTTAGTTCTTCTAAGCAAACCATAGACCAAGTTATAAGTTGATGCTCTAAGAGCCTTCTTGAATCTAATATAATTAGTCCATAGTGCAGATTGTAGATAATCAATAAAATTTCATGGATTTCCATCCATTGAATTCTTAATGTAGCAAATAAGCATTTTATTTGTAGATTTAGCTAAGCTATTTCCTTGAGGACGATAATTCAAAGAAGAAAATAGAAAGATGGATTTTCCAATGCCCATGTTATAAAATATTTATATTGAAAAGCAGGTCCATTATTGGATGCTAATACTTTAGGTAAACCAAAAAAACTTAAAATGTAATCTTCCAAGAACTTAATCCCATCTGATGTTGAACTTTTTCTTAGAGCCTTTGCCTCAAACCATTTGGTAAAGTTATCGGTAGCTATGAGAATAAACTTATGTCCTACTCTTGAAGGAGTAATTGTGCCAATAAAATCTAATCCCCATTATTGAAATGAACTATCTACAATTATTGATTTAAAGGAGCTCTAGCCTTTTTAATCTTTTTTCCATGAATTTGACATTTGTAACATCTTTGAATTTTCCAACTAATATCATGATACATACTAGGCCAATAAAAATTATAGGGAAGTATATGTTGCATAGTAGATAGAGGAGATTCATAGAACAAATTGGAATGATCATGGAATTATTCTAAAATAGGACTAATTTGATTATTATGAACACATTCCAAAAAACCCCTTTGAAATCCCTTCTGTATAAAATTTCATCTTTAACCAAAAATTTATTTGCTCTCTTGAAGAAAGCTCTCTTCTGACTTGTAGTTAGATTATTGGAAATCTTTCTTGTATCAAGGAATTCTAGAATCTCATCATACCAATTTTCTTCATGAGTTTTTAGTGCACATACTTCATCTTATTTAGCCATTAAGTTAGCTAATCCCATTCCTTTAACTGTTTTGCATATTTCCAATGAAAACTTGAAAACTTGAAGCTTTATGAGTCACTTCCCTTTCTTCAATCCAATTTCATTTTGGGATAAGAATTTTTTGACTGCAGGCTCAATTAGCATAATATGAACTAATGAGTTTTCCAAATAATATTTGAAATGTTGAAGTGCCTTAATAATTGCAAATGTCTATTTCTCTAAGTTTGAATAATTTAGCTTTGAACCTTCCAATTGATATCCAAAAAATCTGATGAATTCATCTTGACCTTCATTTCTTTGAGTTAGAATAGCAACAACTAAATCATTTGAAGCATATAACCAAAAGTCTTCTTTCACTTTTTGTTTTAACAAGTAAGGGGCTTCTTTAATTACTTTTTTAATTTTTATTAAGGCTTTCTTTGATTTTAGTGTCTTATCTACTTGTACATCTTTCTTTAGTATATGCATCAAAGGTTTAGTAATTTTAGTGAATCTAGGAATAAATTTCTTAACAAAGTGTATCTTCCTAAAGAAATATTTGAGAAACTTTTTACTAGTAGGATGCTTGATATTCTGTACTGCTTGAATTTGAGAGTTATATATAGTAGTTCCATCTTGATAGATCATATGACTTAGTAAACTTCTAGATTTAACTTGAAGATACATTTCTTAGGGTTTAATGAAATACCATACTCATGACATTTATCAAAAACTTGTTGTAGATGATTGAGATGATCTTCCTTTCTTTTTGAAAAAATGGTGATATCATCCAAATAAACCATAATGAACTTACCTATTAAACCTTTAAAGGCTAAATCCATTGCTGTTTGAAAAGTAGCTCTAACATTTGACAATCCAAATGGCAATCTTTGGTAATCAAAAGTTCCCCCTTTGGTGATAAATGTTATTTTATATCTATCACCCTTATCTACTATGATTTGATTATAGCATAAAAAACCATCTAGGAAAGAATATACTTGACAACCTAATAGTTTGATCAACATCTCATCAATTCTAGGAAGTGGGTATTTATCTACACAAAGCCTATTATTGCCATGCTTCCTCCGTAATGGTACAAGGTTAGCAAGTTATGTCAAATATCAGACTGGATATATAATTTGAGCTTGTAATAACTTCTTGATCTCTAATTTCAGTACTGGCTCAAACGATGAATTAAATTTTCTTTGTTTTTTATAATTGTCTTACAACCTTCTATTAAAGGAATTTTATGTGTCATCACCTCTAGCTGGAAATTTTTATGATCATCATAAGACCAAGAAAAATTTTTCAAATCATTTTTTAGGATTAATAATAAATTTTACTTGAAATTTGAATTCTTTTCTTTTATGAAATTTAACATTTTTGGTATCTCAGAAGATCCAAGATCTACTACTTCAAAAGCTTGATCACTAGATTCTGTATATCTTTTCTAGTAAGTAAATTTTTACTAAATTCATGTTCTAATCAACCACCTTTTTGGAAATTAAATTTATCTTAAAACTTGATGCTGTTTCAGGTATGATTTGACCTTCAAATTCTTGCTTGTTTTTTTTTTAAAGAATCTAACCAATTGATCATCATATTCAAATACTTGGAAATGCTTTATGTTATTTGGTACTGATGGCTAATGTTATTTCTCAACTCTTACCCCTTTGTAACTTTCTATCTTTTTCACATCTAATGTTGAAGCTACTTTTGCTAAGTCATATGCTATATAATTATCCTTCCTATCTATATGTTCTATTTGGTAGTGATGAAATTGATCCAACATTTTGTAGATAAGCTATTTCTAGGGTCGTAAGAATGAGCTTTTCACCACACAATTACCTTTACTCTATTCACAAACTAATCTTGAGTCTCCCTTAATGGTGATTTCCTTGATTCCTTTTCCAATTGCTATCTTGATTCCAATACACAAAGCTTCATATTCAAACTTGTTGTTTGTACAAAGGAGAGATAGATGAATTACCTTGAATATTTTTGGAGAGTAATCTTTTACTAATACTATTCCAACTCCTACACCTTTTGAGTTATAAGAACCATCAAAGTATAATTTCCATTTGCTCTTAGTTTGAGATTCTTCTTTTTCAAGTTAACAACTTCTTGAAGTGTGCATATTTTGGTTTCAAAATCTCTTATTTATTAAAGTAATTTTTTCACTCATCAAAGGTTCATTGTACATGTATATTTGATTTGGCTCCCCATTCCAAGGTAGCCACATATATGAGTAATATGTTGATATGTAACCTAAGAAATTCTTACTCCAACTTCTACTTAACAAAAGACTATGTGAATCTGGTACATCCTCCACTTGAATAATTACTCTACTTTTGATACATGGTTCAGAAGTGATTTCTAATAGAACATTTGGTAGTTGATCCACAATATTTACTCTACTTTTGTCCACTTGAACAATCTTCTTATTTGATCTTTCAGGAATCAAACCAAGTTTCTTGCATATAGATAATGACATGATAGTAGAGGTAGCTCCAAAGTTGCCTAAAAAATTGTGAAGATACTTGTCCTTTAACTTCATTGCCAAAAGAAAAGGAGGAGATTCTTTCTCAAGAGTATAATCATAGCTAGTTTTTTTTGTCATCATTGTTGGGCATATAGCCTAACTCCGACTCTCCAACTCTTTTTATACCTTTAATAAACTCTAAATATTTTCTCTGCTAATCTCCAATTTGTAGTAATTGATATATACTAATATTTTCCTTTACATGTTTGAGATATTCAATCAAATTATATTCTTCATCTCCATAAAAACCTAATTTCTTCATCCATTTATTAAAAGATTGATTTTGAGTACTCTACTCTTCTTGATCTTCTTTAATTTTATTTTTCTCTTTTCTACTTGGTTCAAAAACATTTTTCTTAGTATATGGGTCAAAAATGATGTTTGGAGACCTCAAAGTAGTTAATCTTTCTTTTCATTACAGATTATAACCATTTTCCTCATTGTTATTACACTCTTCATTTGACGATTCAGAACTTGATAAGGAAGAAGTATCACTAGAAGATTTTCTTGCATAATGAACACTCAATAACTCATTATTTGATTCAATATCAAGGAATTTTGATGTAACAAGATCACTTTCATCCTCATCTTCTACTAGGTTAGTATCTTGATTTTTATGTTTTCTAACTTTTTCTAGTTTCACTACTTTGTTGGACAAGTCTCTCATTAACTGTTCTTTTTTAGATCCTTTGCTTTCTAACTCTTGATCTGTCTTAACATAATATGGCCCTGATAATGATTTAAGTTAAGCAACATATTGTATAGAAATCATCATTTTCTCTTCTTTTTTGAGTTGTAATAATCTCTTCATTGCTAGAGTTCAACTATTTTTCTAACTATGTAAATTCACTAAAGTAGTCATATAATGTTATCAAGTTTGGAGTTCTTCTTAACCAAATTAAAATATTGGGATTCATANATTTACTCTACTTTTGTCCACTTGAACAATCTTCTTATTTGATCTTTNTGTATAGAAATCATCATTTTCTCTTCTTTTTTGAGTTGTAATAATCTCTTCATTGCTAGAGTTCAACTATTTTTCTAACTATGTAAATTCACTAAAGTAGTCATATAATGTTATCAAGTTTGGAGTTCTTCTTAACCAAATTAAAATATTGGGATTCATAGCCTTGAGATAGGTGTCTCTAAGCACTTCATTTCATGGTCTATACTATCTTTGAAATAGCTCACAAATTCATTGAAACTTAATATTGAAATATCTAATTGATTCTTTTAACCCCTTGCATAGCTTGTACTAGCCCATAGTATAGTTGTTGTTGATCTAATTAATTTTCAAACTAGGTTAAGAAAAGACTTTTCATGTCATCCCAACTTATGATACTACTGCTTGGCAAGTTTGAATACCAAATTTGATCCATATCCTTTAGATTTGCTACAAACAATCTACAAGCTTGATCTTGGTGTTGAACATTTGCATGAGCTAAAGCTAACTCAAACATGTGGATATATTCGTTAGCTAAGTAAGCTTTTCTAGAAATAGAAGGCTTAGGAAAATATTTTTAAACTACCTTAGGAATATCATTGTAGTTTTGAAATCCTAATGATGTAACTCTTTCCTAAGGATTTATCATCCTATTAGAATTCCTTTTGATCATTGAACTATTATGCTTCTTTGACCTTCTCTTATAGACTAATAAACCAAATAGAAAGGGTGATCTTCTTATCTTTTTGGCCTTTACTCCACTACAAGTTCCAAACTCAAGAACCTTCTCTTCTTCTTCTTCTAATGAATAATTAGTCTTATAATCAAGAATTTCTTTGGAACCTTTGAAATTTTCCAAACTATCAGATTTGATCATGAACTAAAAATAATATCTAACTTCTTAAACACTCCTAGCAAAAAAGACCTATTGGTGTGCTAGGACTATTAGGCTTATGAACATAGAGGAAAAATTTTCAGCCCTTCCTCTAGCACCAAATGAACTGTTGGTGACTGTTTGGGACCACCAACATTAGAAGTCTCATGGTCTTGTAATGTTGAAAAGTCATGGGATCGAAGATGTTCTTCAAAAATGGTTTAGGCACTTGTTGGTATTTGGCATCACCAAGGCCTAGATACATCCAAATAGACTTAGTAGTTATGAAATGAACTAATCGTGAGTATGTGTTTGCTATTGTAAATGTTGAAATGGTTGTGTTATTTATGAAATTGTAATTATCTATCATAAAAAAATTTAGCTAACTTTGTGAAATACTGTAAGTTGTTGGAGATTTCTAGTTTGTCGAATCACTTAATCTATACGATTCCTATAGTATGTTACTTGTAACAAATGAAATTTTACAAAAACATTTGAACACAATTCTGTCAATCTACTCCTAACTTTCCTTAGAGAGAGTTTCATATGAAAACTAGAAATAGAGTGAGATTCAATGGACTAAGAAAGAGAAAGAAAAGAAAGTAGATTTATGTAAAATCTCAAATATTTAAGAAAGATAAATTGACATGAAGAAATACTTCGTAATAGAGCTATTTCTAATTTAATAACTACAAATTATCCAAACCTTCTGAGCTCAACAAGCAATTTCATAAAAGACAATCTTATTATACTACCAAAAATGTTGTATAAATGAAAAATTATGAGTCTCTATTTTGGCTAGTTAATAGTTGTTAAAGATTTTATTCAATAGAGCCTTCAAAAAAATTAACAATTTCAGGATTGAAATACTAAGGCAATACACTATAAAAATAAAGAAGCTATTTTAGTCCCATCAAAGCATTAAAGATTTTCCTAGATCCTCTACACTCAAAATAGGAAATTTTGTTGAAACATTACTATTAAATTTCTCTTGAGGCTTTTCAACAACATAAGCTCTTCTATGGATAAATCTTAATAGGATTCTAATATTACACCAAAACAAAGCTATAAAAGCTACTTAGAAAAAATCCCAAAATTAAATGCCAAGCATGATACTATCTAAACCATTAGCTAAGAAATAGAAACAAAATAGGAAGAAATGAACTCACAAGATTAAAAATAAAGTAGTCGAATTGATGTCTTTAGCAAGCCATTCTTTTACAATCTTCAAAGTTTCTTTTTCCAATTTTTTTTTTCTTTCATCCATTTTTAATTCTACCTTTGAAGCCCCTTTTATAGTGACCTTAAGGTAATTACAATAATCATGAGAAGTTAAGGGTATTAAAAATATTAATTTTTAACTACCTTAGAATTTATAACTTCTATACTAAGTTATTAGAAATTTGAGCTATGATTGCAAAGTGTTTCCTTGATAAGAAATATCTTGGAAGTTACATTAAAAAGTTATAAAAATTAGAGATGTCAATTGGAAACATTTAATAGGTTTAGTTGTACTTCTATACAATTTTCATAGCAAATAAAATAATAATTAAAAATGAAGGTCTATATCCCCATTTTCTAAATCATAGCTTCCCACGTATGTATTTCTTATTTTTATTTGAACTTATATTATATTTCATGTTCATCATAATAATCTATATAGTTTTTTATTATGTTCAAGCCTAAATTTTAAATTTTAAAATGAAATGTGATTCTCTCCAATTGGTTGTGGAAACATAGGGGAAAAGGTTTATTGTCTGTTGCATGTTGCAAGGAAGAGGGTTCATCATTTTCCGTGTTACATCATCCTCGTCATCATGGGTGCCATTTTGATTAAGGAAAATGATGATGGTGATGCTGGTGTAGTTCTTGTCAAAGTCGATGATGCAGATGTGCATTGTTACACATTGTTGTTTGCATCATTTTTTTCACTGCACTTGTCACAGAGCAACAACGAATTCCATGCATGCATTCTGCTACCAACTATGCCAACGATGCTACCGTGCTGCCACTGTATTGTCCACCACATTTGCATCTACTGCCTTCAAAATTATTGCTTCTTCATGGTCGTTAGAACCATAGGAGGAACTGCATAAAGATTGTTTGTAATTAACGACAAAGGCAAGCTTGGGGTTGCGTTAGTGTTGTAGTTGGGGTTGTACTTAGGTTTTTAGCTTGAAACAATAGTTTTCTTTCATGGAGAGAAATTAGTTTGTATCAGATGTTGATGATAATAGAGACAGGATGAAAGTTGCAGGCACATTTTACAATTGCTATTTATTCTAACCCTGAAGTAGGCATATTTCTTGGAAATTCTAATAAATTGTAGGCTCATCTTTACCACAATGTTTTGTTGTACCTAGCAATTCAATTATTGGACAGTAAACATGGACATTACCTGATTTTTCCAATTATTACTGTTAATTTTTAAATATTTTGTGATAACAATGAGGATCAATAACTACAAAAAATTTTTGGTAATCACGTATTTGGCTTTCTGAGTTGGTTCTCCTTTTAATCTTTAAAGGAAAATGCCTTGTTTGAATCATCCTATTTGATGCAATTTTTCTATCTTCCTTTTGTTCATTGGATAGCTAGGCTACCCAAAACCTCCTAGTTGTAGAATTAGGTGATAGATATTGATTTCTTATTTGTATATTCAGAATATGGCTACAATGATTAGGTATTTTGGTAAGAAGTTTTAGAGTCTTACATTTTTTCTAGTTTTCCATGATTTCTTACTAAGGCATGTAATGATTAAAATTTCATTGATGCCTAACAAATTTCTTTTCAAGAATTTCCAATTTACCTTGGAATGATAAATGAAAATGCCCTTAAGTGGCACTGGTGGCCAACAAATAGCCAAAGATAATTTACACTTTCAAATGATTATCATTTTTGACATCAACTAATAGATACAATTTGCATCATTTTCTTTTGAAAGCATAGGACTAGTACTTGTTCTTTCTTATACTTAAAAAAATTTATCCATCTAATGGTCAAATGTGCTAATAGTATGATGGTAATTTTAATCATAATTGACACAAGAACCTATTGTAGACATGGTAAAGTACCTTACATCCCAATCTATGTAATCCCTTCTCATCCCATTATTCACCTCACTGTTGCATGTAAGTATGAGCCTCTTGGTTTTGTATAGTATAGTGCATCATCCTACCCATAGTAGTTGTGTGTTGTTTATAACAAATACATGATTTTCATTTAACTTCAAAGGTGTCCACAAACATCTATAGAAGTGGTTATGAAAGGGCATTATGGTAGGAGCCTACCTTGGGGAGGACCCACTTGCATAACTTTTGTTGGTCATGGCTTTGAACCAAACCTCACATCTTCTAGAACATCATTGATGGCTTCTTTGAACTTATGCATGATTTTGGGACTACCTCTCATCAATTTCAATTAATTTTTACTAGTTTTCTATTAAAATATTCTTCAAATTTAATATTTCTTAGCCATCTTTTGAACTAAACCTTTGGTTTTAATTATTTAAAACTTGTGTGCTTCCAAAGTTACGCTCATTAATCATGGGGGCTATAGATGTACCTTTTGAAATTTTCTAACATCCTGTTTTCAAACATTAAGGTAACTAATAGTAATTAATCAACATACTGTGAACAAATTGATGATTTTAGTTACCTCATAGCCTTGAGAATAGTACTTTTTCATCACCTTGTGCTTAAATGCTAACATTTTAAGCTAACTAAGGGATCCAAAAGGGTTAATTATAATGGAAAATTACCAAAACTAATGATGATCCTTTAGTGATTGTAGGTGATACTAAAAGGAGAGACTTAGGTTGAAGGCCTTTTTCTAGGTCATTAAATGTGACCATGTGAAGGATAGAGGAGGATGTACCTGATGAGTGGCGAGGTACCCTACACTCAATGATACGAATACGAGCGTTCTCATGTGCGATCTGGTCAAACTCCATAGACGGACTAGTTGTGGCACCCAGAAAGTTATCCTTAGGTTGTAGTTTATTGTCTTCCCACCTAGACTAGTATTAGCTTTGTCACATATGGTTTAGTCTAGAGTGAGGTGTATGATGTGTTCCTAATCTAAGCTACTCCTGAAGGCAATAGAAAGTGATATTAAATTAACTAATATAGGAGAGAGAGGGTAAGAGAATCTAATCTAGACTAAGTGTGATGAGCATCTATTTCTTGATCATCCGTACACATCTTGGAATTCGTGCATGATTACCACTGGGATTACCAAGTGCAGATCCTAGGTATGCCACTGGGTTACCAAGTAGTCACACTTAAATGCTTGTAATCAAGTCGTACTCATTTTGTGTTGCTAGGAGATAAGGGTGAGAGACTAATTAAGGAAGTAGTAAATAACAATTAAATAAATAAATAAATAACAAAGTGAATGTTGCAATGATGAAGTAATCTCTATCTTTATTGTTGGGCATGTGTGTGTTCAAGTACATCACACTCGAATAAAGGATGTCGTACAATTACATTCACCATACTACGGGCAGACACTAGAAAATAATCTATCTCTGGAGGGATCAAACTGCTAGAGATTCACTACAATCTAACCTATATTATGAAATGAGGGAGAGCTACCTCTTATTTATAGAACTGATGGAGGGAAGGACGTGATATCGTGTACGATACATCGTGTATGCGATATCGCGATAGACGTGATATCGCAGCCCATGCGATATCATGGCTATGATATCCCGGCTGTGATATCATGGTAGTGATATCATAGCCAGCAAATTCATGACTCATCATATCCCCACAACTGAATGAAAACTCGTCCTCGAGTTACAGAGAGAACAAGCTCCATTGATTACACAGTGGATAGGTATGGGATTATTGACTGACTAGAATGGATTCATGCCGCAGTGTGGAGTTAGAACAAAATTGAGATACAACACAAAAGAAAATACTATGATTATCAAATAGTGAAACTCATGTAGTTCCTAGTGTCAGTGGCTCCTCCATTGCTGTCTTTCCCTTTTCTTGTGCTCTAGGTCTTAGAATTTGATAGCGTCGAAGTATTGCCTGGAGTTTCTCCTCTTGTAAGGCCTTGAGTGCCTTGGCATGTGCGTAAGTTTGCACTTGTGCCATAGAGGCATCCCAGTTAGCCTTCTCTTTTTCTTCTGCCACCCTTTTATTCTCTGTCAATAGTTTATTAAGTTGCTCGGTTCTGAAAGTGTCCAGCTGGTTCTAAGCAACCTTTGGCCCTGTATTCAGAAGGTTTAATACTTCCAAAATGGCTTGAATAGAGAAATCAACAGTCACACCACAATTGTTAACTGTGGTGGCTTCTTCTTTATTGTGCCAAAATTGGTACATTTCCCCTAAGTACCAAGCACCGCTTTTAGAGAGGGTAGGGCTTGATTGTATCGCAGCAGGGTCTTCTTGGTGGATACTAAATGATTGTTCCTCTTGCTCTGCATGTTGTTCAGTAGGAACTTGTCCTTCACCTCTTCTAGGTCATTTGATTTCACCTTGAGTAGGACCTTCCTGTTGTTTGCGTTTTGGGGCCATCTGCAATCACACAGAACCAATTGTTAGTAAGGTTGTTACCAAAGTTAGGTTATACCTTACTGCTTGCCTTAATAAATTTACTTTATTTTCATGTGATGTTAATTATAGGAAGAACATGTCCCCGAAAGATTATAGTGTTGAGTCCTCTTTGCTTAGGTGGTTTTCAAATTTAATTTTCTGGTATAGCTAAGGGGATGAAATTGTTTTTGACACATTCTATTCTTAATTCTACAACTAATTACCCTTAAAGATGTCCTTCGGGCGATGATGAATTTCAAAGAATTTATGCGCTATATGAACTATTCGGCATGTGCCCCTCCCCCACGACTAAGCTGAACACTCCAAGTTCAAGTAGGTTCAAACAAAATGAAAATTGGAGTATCAGCGAGTGAGTTATGGATATAAAAGCAAGGGACGCATAATCATGAGTCATAGAGAGGAATTGAAAAACTTCTCCTATGTGAAAAATTGCAAATGATGTCGATTAGCATAGGGGGGGGGGGGGGGTGACATATATATATTTTCATTGAAGTTAGGGTACTTAGAGAATGTACCAAATTTTTAATATTTCTTTGAAATTAAATGATGTAAACTAAGGATATCTGGACAATTGTTAAAGGGGTTCTCAGGTAATTAGATGATTTTAAAGGCACGAATAATGATTTGTGGGTTTTATCAATAAGGACCTTGAGTGATAGAGAAAAAGGCTATGTGATGATTCATAGGGACGTTGAATCGAAGGGATAGTAATAAGGGAAAGAATATCATGAATAATATGCTGAGGATAATAAATGGTGTGTGTGAGCTGTGTCATAAGTGAAAATTACAAAAGATTACACAAGTGGGTCCTCCCCAAAGCAGGTTCTAAACTATAATGCCTTGTGTAACCATACTTAAAGTGTCCATGGGCACTATAAGGATTAAATGTAATCCACACTAACTCCACAAAAGAAACACATGTAAATATCACCGGAATGAGGTAAGAATTCTATGCTATGCATGACACGAGCTACAATTACACGAATAGTGAAATGAGACGAACTATAGAAAGGGATAGAGATGGGGACATGAGGTAACTGACTTAGGGCACAATGAGTCCTACGTGTAAATCATGATTAACGTGTCATTAATCCATTGTTCCAAGATCAAGACCAAGTCCATTCCTCTAAACAGTGACATCGCATTGTTTCATCCCATGATGAGCAACTATGAGAGTACCACAACAACAAGGCGTACGATCACTTGGCATTTTGTTCAAGGGAGAAGTGATTTTTGTTTTGTGGTGCTTCCTTCTTTTCTTTTTTTTTTCTCTTTTTTTTTAATACTGAATCTAGAGAAATTGCCAACCTTTAGGCATGGGTGCATGTCTTTCCAATGGGACCCCCTAGGATAGCATTTGAATTTTGAGTGCCCTTTTGATTACTCTTACTTCCATTTTTCATTAGATCTACAAGGATCTTAGTACAACCACGTTGCATGATAACACCCACAGATGTCACCAAAGAGAATCCACAAGTTCCCTTGATGTCACACCCTAATCATTCCCTCTTGGTCCATCCTTCTTCATTCTGGGTAGAATGAACACAGAATTAATTTTAAGTTTCAAAAATGTCAAGAATATCACTGTACCCCTGAATAAAACCTCTTATTTGTAGAATGGATGAGTGGTTGTAATGGGCTCACTGTCCAAATAATTGATCACTCAAGACTTAATAACAAAGAACACACATCAACCAATGATCCACACAAAAAAGATAAAAAGATAAAAATATAAAACAAAAAGTTGAAAAATGAAAAACTAGAATTTTTTTTTTGAAAAATTAAAGAAAATGAAAAATATTTATTAATCTTGGTTGTTATTAGAATGGGGGACATCCCCCATAACTAAACGGTTGAGTATGGCAAGGATTAATAAATGAAGGGTGAGGATCCTTGCATGTTGGAAATATTGGAACTCATTCATACGTACCCCATCGGGGTTCACACACTTGATTATAGTGAGCATAGTGGGGCACTTTATATGATGTAGTTCCTAGATATCGAGTTGACCCACTATGATGTTTGTGACCGTTAGATGGTATGCAAGGATCGGGATGTTGCCTTCCCTGATTGTGTTCATTGGGCCGTATGGTTGTTGGAGTATTAGTTGGTGGCCCTAATGAAGTTACATGAGGTGTTGGGTTCGAAGGTAAGGGTGCATCACAGTGTAGGACTTGTGCTAGGTTGGAAGATGCAGTGGCCTCGAAAATGTGTTGTCCCTTCTTACAACCATGTTTAAAGAAAGGACGCTTTTGATGTTGAGGAGGCTTCTCATTGCTGTTGGAAACAGGAGCACAAGTAGCATTCGGAGGTTGTTGTTGTGGTGCAGGCACCTTAGGAATAGTTGGTGGCAATGTATAAGGAGGAAAAGGATGAGAATGTTGAAAGTTAGAAGGAGTATAAAGTGCACAAGGTGGTGGTTGTGTTGGAGGCATGGATTGATAGTATTGTGGAGAATAGTACTATGGTGAGATAAAGTGTGTTGGCCCAGCTAGAGAAACAAGATGTTGAAAAAGATAAGCGTTTGGATTTGGATGATATGAAGGGTGTCTCCAGTCTAGTGGTGGTCTCTCCCATGACTGGGATTGTTACCATTGTGATCGAACATAGTATCTCTGTATGAACTCTGGATGTAACGTATTTCCCCAATGCTCATGTAAGTGTAACAATATTGGGCATTGGCCCTTGGGGTGATCGTATAGGCATATGTTGCATTCGTACATATGATTGATAGTTGAGCTATTATTCTCCTTATCCATTCTTTTCAATTATCTACTATTTCTTCCTGCTTCATAGGTTGTTCAAACTCTATCTCCAATCATGTTGATATATTCTCCACACTTTTGATTCATCCATTCCAACATCTTATTGATCTTTTCCTCAGCTTCTTCTAATGTTTGTCGTATTGGCAAAGATGATTATTTCTCCTTGTGATTGGTTGATTTCTCCTTTTTATGATCATGGACCTTTGTTAAGTTGAGATTTTGGTCTCGTTGATGTTTTTCAACACTCTCCCATCTAGCTAATTCTCCTTCTTCTTTCGCTACCCACTTAATAAGCTCTTGGATTTGATGGGTTTGTAGTTTGTATAGTTGACCTTGGGCATACATTCCTAAGGTCTCTCTTGTTTCATTATGCAGCCCATCAATGATATGGTACAGTAGCCTTTCCTTAGAAAACCCATGGCCTGCACAATTATTTAATAGTGCATAATATCTTTCTAAGGCCATGTCCAAGGGTTCATGTTGTGCTTGTTTCCATCCTTGAATTTGTTTCCTCAAGGCTGACACTCTTGCATAGGTTTGATATTTTTCATTAAAAAGTTCTACCATTGTTGACCAACGTCGTATTGAATTTGGTTTTAATGATCTATACCATACTTTTGCTTGGTCAATGAGTGTCATAGGGAAGAGCTTGAGTTTTTTCCACCCGTTATCAATGTTGTTCCACGTACAGACATCACAGAAGGCTTGTAAATGTTGATGTGGATCTAAGTCATAGCCTCCTGAAAAAGTAGGGAAGTTGTTTAAATTGAGCCTAGGTAGACAGCTCTCCTTATGATGCCTACGTGAGATTTGAACAACCTCTTGTATTTGCATTAGGCTTGTAGTGGCCAGTAGGGGTTCATCGTCATCAGGTAAGTTATGCTTTTGTGTGTTGGGATGATGTGGCCTTTGTTTATGTTTATAAGAAATCCCACTTCGGATTGCGTACTCCAATATTCATTGTTAGATAATTCATTGGTTCTCCAATGAACTTCCTCACTAAGTGTGGCATTATTATAATCTTGTAGGAGAGACATTGTTATGTGTGAATTTATATGACTTTTAATAATTACTTCTTTCTAAGAGATATATCATTAAGTCCTATACAGTGACCTTGTATGATATAACTAATCTAGATAACTAGTACCATCCCCAGAAACAACACCAATGATGAGTGGTGAGGTACCCCTACACTCAACCATACGAATATGAGCGTTCTCATGCACAATCTGGCCAAACTCCACAGACGGACTAGTTGTGGCCCCCAGACAGTTATCCTTAGGTTGTAGTTCATTGTCTTCCCACCTGGACTAGTATTAGCTTTGTCATGTATGGTTTAGTCCAGAGTGAGGTGTATGATGTGTTCCTAATCTAAGATACTCTTGAAGGTAATAGAAAGTGATATTAAATTAACTAATCTAGGAGAGAGAGGGTAAGAGAATCTAATCTAGCCTAAGTGCGATGAGCATCTGTTCCATGATCATCCGTACACATCTTGGAATTTGTGCATGACTACCACTGGGATTACCAAGCACAGATCCTAGGTACGCCACTGGGTTACCAAGTAGTCACACTTAAATGCTCGTTATCAAGTCTTACTCATTCCGCGTTGCTAGGAGATAAGGGTGAGAGACTAATTAAGAAAGTAGTAAATAACAATTAATTAAATAAATAAATAACAAAGTGAATGCTGCAATGATGAAGTAATCTCGATCTTTATTGCTGATCATGTGTGTGTCCAAGTACATCACAGTCAAATAAAGGATGCGGTACAATTACATTCACCACACTGCGGGCAGACACTGGAAAATAATCTATCTCTGGAGGGATCAAACTGCTAGAGCTTCACTACAATCGAACCTATATTGTAAAATGAGGGAGAGACACCTCCTATTTATAGAACTAGCATAGGGAAGGATGTGATATCGCGTACGCAAAATCACAGCCCATGCGATATCATGGCTGTGATATCCTGGCTGTGATATCACAACCACTAGGATATCATGATTCAGCCAAAAAATTCATGACTCATCAGTACCCATGGACACATAGTAGCACATATAAGGATTAAGGATTAAAAATCACATGTTTACTAAGTCCATGGGATGATGAGTTTAAATTTTAGTCCATCCTTCAGGAATGTTGTGCATAAAAAGAGAATTATCAACATAGTAATCAAGGTTGGAACTCTACCACTACTAGCAACAATAAGAAGATTCATCTTCAATGGATTTTTAAGAACCTTTGAAAATTTTGTAAACTTTAATGTCTATATAGTCTTTTTATCATTTTGTAATTCATCTACTTGAATAAAATTTTGTAATGTGGCATTTAGAGTTAGTTAGTAGTTAGTATTAGTAAATAATCCTTACATTCCTAGTTTTGTAAGAAGATTAATCCTATTTTGTTCACTCAAGTATGAGTTTTTGGTGAGTCGTAGGGGTATGATGGTGCATGAAATGGCTAATACATCACATCTATGATGCCATAGACACCGCATTTGTATTGTAGCATCCCCTCACACACTACTTTTGTGTTGTAGCATCCCCTCATACAATGCTTTTGCATTGTAGCATTTCCTCATTTCCTCATACAACACATCTATGATGTTGTAAATGCGATGTTATAATTATAATAAATGCCTATAAATATGAGACTCCCACCATGCATTGGATACCTTTTATTCATTTTGGTAGCTAGACTCTTGCAATTCCATTTCTTGATTTTAGGAATGCTTGTAGTGTGAATTTGAGTTGGTTGTACAACATCTTATTCGAGTGGCATTGTACCTAGACACAATCCATGAATAGTAATAAGATTGAAATTGATTCATATTCATTGTAGTACTCTGACTTAGATTAAATTTAGTTTCCATGCAATTTAGTCTTCATGTACTTAGTTAATATTTATGTTTTCATGCATATTAATCAATTGGTGGAATGAGAGCAAGTAGTTTTGAGCGTAAACATGTATTTACTTGGTAATCTCAACATCATTATTGATTGGTTTGGCTAGCATCATAATGCTTGGTAATCCTAGTAGTAGATACATGGGTTCATGACAAGTACGACAAGCTAGGAATGGACACTCATCATCCTTAAGCTAGTTTATAATTTATCTTCTTGTTGTTAATTAGGTTAAATAATTAATTTCTCTATTATTGTTAAGATTAGCATAAAGCTGCAACAACAACAACCATCATATGCCTCACTTTGGACTAAACTATATGTGACATAGCTTCCACTAGTCCAAGTGGGAAGATAATGTCCTGTGATCAATTCTTAACAATCTAGATGCCACAACTAGTCCCATCCATGGCATTCAATTGGATCATGCATGAATGCTTTTGATTTGTATGGTTGGGCATAGGGGATATCTGTCACTCATCAATGCTCCTAATAAATCAAAAAGATTAATTCATAGGGTTGGAAATATCTTCTTTCTCTTCCTAAAATTTGATAAATTATTAAAGGTGATTTCAATATGGTTGAAAGTCATTTAGATAAATTTGATTATCTTCATTCTAATATGTCTTCTTAGTATAAATAAGATTGGTGCAATTTTTTTAAAATATATTTTCTTTGTAATATTAGCTCTCTATTTTCTAATCATTCAAATCAAAAAATTATATTTGGTATAATTATCAAAGGGAAGTAATAGAATTTATTATTGGCTAGATAGATTTTACATCTATAATGTTTAGAATGTATACAAATGCTACTTTGTTACATTAATTTTCTATTTTTCTCTCTAGGATTGATTGCTTCTATTTTCAAAAATAGAAGCCTTTTTGTATGAATGATGATATGTTTATAGGAACTAATGGAAAACATATTTTAAAGTTTATGAATTTTTTAAAAATGTTAGTTATATATGTTCAATTAATTAGTGGTAGTGAACTCTTTGTAGAATCAAAAATTATGCAAGATGGTATGGAATGAAATTTGTTGAGTAAAGGTGTTAAATAGAAGAAGCGTTTGCAAAATTTGTCAATGAAAATACTTTCATATCAAAGTTCTTTTAATTTTGAAACTTAAGAAGTTTTTTCTAAAGCTTGTTATGTTAAAAAATATTGGAATACTTTTGAAACTAAAAGTGCTTCTAGCTAAAATTCACATGTCCTTGCCATAAATTAAAGATGAACCTTGTAAGGAATTTTTTAAATTCCTCAAAGGAAAGGGTTAAGTAACTAAACTAAAATCACTTTATATAAATGATTTCATTACTACATGCCTAAGACTATTGTTATATTTTTATCAAATCATATTTCTTCTATTTTTTCTTTTGAAGGTTTGAGCCAAAAAAAATTTGAGGCTTGTAGTATACATATTTATCATATCATAATAAAAGAGTATCAAAGTATTCTTGAAGCAAAAATATAGTGGATGAAATTAAAGTAGTGAATTTTAGTTTAGTAGATGATAAAGCCTTAATATTTAATGATTTTCTAGTTGATTTTTTTTTTTAAAAAAACATTGGAACATTGTTGGAAATGATCTCTTTTATTTTTTCTAGAAAGTTCTTTAACTGTGCAAAACACAATGAATCTAGATAGTATGCAAGATAAATTAATTTTAGAAATTTTAAGAAAACTAGCTATCTTTTATTAAAATTAAAGGAAGATTACAAATATAGTAGATCCACAAATCCATAGAACATCAGACCAAAACATTCATACACTTAATGATATTGCAAAGCATGAGGCTCTATAATCACATACACGATTAACCTTAATGCAAGGTATAATCGATCTAGATCTCTTCCTTAGAAACAAGACCAAGATCCAACACATTGACACAATGGTTAATAGCACACATAGAATTGACCACTAAGATGCACACAACTCTTGTACAATCTTTCTACAAGTTCCTTCATATAAAACATGTAACAAAAACTGATATTTATCAAATTATAATTATAAAATATTAGGGAAATCTTCACCATGATCAACTTGGAGATTCCCAGTTTTTTCTTATATTTGGACTCAACATTTCTAATTATTTCCACATTATAACTACTAGTGTAGTACTTTTTCCCAGTTGAATGAATGTTGCATCTACGATGTAGGATCCCCTCATACAATGCTTCTATGTTGTAGCATACCCTCATACAACACTTATGCATTGTAGCATCCCCTCCTACAACATATCTGCAATGTCGTAAATGCAATGTTGTACTTATAATAAATGCTTATAAATACAAGACTCCCTAAGGATTGTTGAACTTAGAAGAGGGGCGGGGCGGGGGGGGTATNCATCAAATTTAATGTGGTTCCCCAACTTGGGTAGTCCACACTTGGAGGGTAGTTCACTAGCATACCTATGGACTTTGTTTCTCTTAAAATGTGGTTTGAAGGATACCACACATTGTACAAGCTCTAAGCTTTTCTCTGTAGTGATTCAATGCCATGAATCCACTTAACGCCACAAGTTCTTGACAAGCTTAGAATATGGTTTATAGAATCCCACAACCTTTACAACTTGAGCTCTACTCTAGAGTGTTGTGAAACTACACCAACACTCAATCTCGTAGGATACCAGCAAGCTCAAGAATGATGCCTTCCTGCAAGAAACACATCAACCCCACATGGCAACAAGAAAAAAATAAAGATTATAAGAAAAGAATGCAATTGAATTGCTAGTCCTTGTACTTTGAGGTACAGTACAAAATCACTACAATAGTATAAAAGATGGTACAATGAAGTAAAAATACAATAGAATAGTATTCGAAATGATGTCTTGAAGTTGAAACTTGCTTTCACACAAAACTTACACTTTGACCAAGATAATGAAGTCTTCTTATAGCTTTGAAGTTTCTAA
This sequence comes from Gnetum montanum, assembly GCA_015680685.1. Taxonomy (NCBI): domain Eukaryota; kingdom Viridiplantae; phylum Streptophyta; class Gnetopsida; order Gnetales; family Gnetaceae; genus Gnetum; species Gnetum montanum. The sequence continues at coordinate 63,713 of MNCI01006178.1, forward strand.
AATCATCTATGAATTCGTTCAATGGTTACTTAACAGCTAGTGTAGATCTCTTCTTTAAGATTGAGACGCCTCTCTAAATTTGGCCTCAAATTTGGGGAGACATATATTTTTGAAAGATTTCTACTTTTCAAGGAATATGTCTCTATGACATCTCTTGCGATGTCTTTGGGAAGACATCTCTTTTGTAGGGGCCAAAAATGAAACTGCTTGTTTTGATGCTGGGAGCCTCTAGATGCCTCCAAACAAGTTTCCATAGATACTATAACTTCATATACTCATCAAAATGAGCCAAAAACACTCCAAAACATGTCAAAGGATCCAAGAATCATTCTCAACAAAATCAACATAAATAGACACATTTAGTTTCCTTTTAATCCATGGAATATATTCATTTAGCTTTAGACTTCATTCTTTCCCGTACTCTCAATTTGCTTATGAAGTCCTTGTTCATGATATCCATGCTTCTTTAAGTCCTTGTAGTATCCATATTAAGATATCTTTGTAGATGTTAGTTCTTGAGGTATCATTCATGTCCCATAAAACATCACAATCCACAACATTCTATGTTCTCCATTTTTCTTAAGGTTTTGACATACTAAAAGGTCAACACTCTCATCATGTATTGGACACCATTTGGTTCTTTTGGGAGCTAGAATTTTGTAGTTTCATTTCATGATTTTAGGAAATAGTTAGTGAGTGCCCATAATGTGAATTTTAGTTGGTTGTATGATGTGTTATTCGAGTGGCATTGTACTTGGACACAATCCATGAATGACAATAAGATTGAGATTGATTCATATTCATTGCAATACATTGACTTAGATTAGATTTACTTTTTGTGAGATTTACTCTTCATGTATTTAGTTAATATTTATGCTTTCACGCATATTAATCAATTTGAAAAATGAACACAACCAGTTTTGAGCATAAACACATATTCACTTGGTAATCCTAGTAGCGTTATTGCTTGGTTCACTCAGTAGCATAATGCTTAGTAATCCCAATAGTACATACATAGGTTTAGGACATGTACAACAAGCTAAAAATGAACATTCATAGTCCTTAGGCTAGTTTAGAATTTATTTTCTTGTTGTTAATTAGGTTAAATAATTAATTTCTCTATTATTTTTAAGATTAGCATAAGGTTGAAACAACATCAACTATCATATGTCTTACTTTGGACTAAATCATATGTGACAAAGCTACCACTAGTCTAAGTGGGAAGAAAATGTATTGTAATCAATGGTTAAGAATCTAGATGCCACAATTAGTCCCATCCATGGAATTCGACCAAATCATGCATGAACGCTTTTGATTCATATAGTTGGGCATAGGGGTTGTTGCGATCAGAAAAATTGATTGCTAGAAAATTGATGGATTTGGTGTAGGAGCCTCAATCTTGAATCCCCATGGCCTCCAAAAAATGAAATTAAAAGTGTCCTAGATAATTTGGTAGATCACCTAGGGACTTATGAAATGCAAAATGAATGATGCAAATAATAATGAAAAAAGTATAGATCTATAGAATAGGAAAAAATGTAGATTGCACAAAAAATGAAACTTTAAAACTTTATTAAAATAAAAAAGAAGGAGTTTCAAAAATGTGTACAATAAATTCCCATGAGAGAGTAAAGGAGGGTTCACTGAGGCATGAGTTCAAGGCCCGTTGAAGTCGATGTGATTTACTCCATGATATAGATACCAAGCCACTCCTGATGTGTTTGAATCTTATCTACTGTAAACTATAGATTTTCAATTTTGGCTACTACTATGGGATGAGAAAAGTGAAAAAATCTATCTACAAGCTTACTTCACAGTAGGAGTTGGGAGTCCCAAAAATGCAGCATTGACACCAAAAGTTCACAAGTCTCAAGGCTATAATGCTTCCACACTCAGGTTCAAGAGAATGAAAAAATGGGAGATTTCAAGAGCTCTCAAGTGCTTGAAAATATCCAAGGGTGGAATTGTGAAAAATTGTTGAACAAATGTCAAGGTTATGGAATTGGCAAAGTGTTTTTCTGCAAAAAGTGTGGAACTTGTAAATGGTATTTGAGGCTAGTTTTTATAGGTCTTTGGCCATGAATGGGGCTGCAAATTGTTTGTAATTTGGTTGCATAATGGCTAAAAATTGGCTGTAATTTTGTTGCAAATTTCTACCTCATACAGGTGAGATGGGTGCCCAAATTTGGAGGTTTACCATATATAGTAAGTGCCTTTCTCCCATGTCCATTCTGTTTACTATAAATAGTAACAAGGGCATACCTTCTACGCTAAAGATAAATCTTCCATGGTAAGACTTCTACCATCCTTACTAGAGTGGTTGGCCAATGTTGGAGTGCATGGAGTGTTGAAATTTGGTTTTTGTGGCTTCCATGCTAGGAACATGTAGTTTCTATGTTGGGGTGGGTGGGGGAGGGGGTAATGGAGAAAGTTTCCAAGTTGAGGAGAAACCCCCCACTTCTCCATGTTAGGGGTAGGTGAGATTTATATACCGCC
>MNCI01006178.1:66908-82077 GCA_015680685.1 Gnetum montanum
AAATTGCCATTTTTGGCATTCTAAAAGGAAATTTTGACTATCCCAAGCCCAAATATAGACACTAGGTGACCTTTTTCTCTTAGAGAATGAGGCTTTAACCACTTACGAGGCATTTTTAGGTCCAAAAGTATGGAATATGTGAGATTTTCCCTCATTGATTACAATCTTCACATTTACAATGAAGTTTGGCATCGAGTTTCATAGTGTGAAAGCTACATGCTGAAAATTGGCCATAACATATAAATTTTTGTGGTGCTTCAATGGCCCCTCTTTGTTGGTGTCTAGAGTATTGAATTGAGAGGCACCAACAAAAGACACAAAACACCACTGCATATTGTAACACTATAATGCATACAAGCCACATGAGATGATAAAACCAAGCNGTTGGCCCCATGTGGAAAATGACTTCCTGTAGAATGTTAAGTGGTGTGACACATAACAAAGATATAGCAACCTTATACATGTACCACCAACTAAGTTGCATAACACTCAAATAACATGGCCATTTCAATGATGGGGATTGGATATCATTNGGCTATCTTGAATACTCTATTCCCCTAGGCTCAGTGATAAGGAAGGGTTATTCCCAGTTGTTTGAGAAGTTATCTACATGCTTATGAATGGCTTTGAGGACTAGGTTACCCTCCTTCATCTTATGCATGGTCAAGTTATGGTGATGCTATTGCTTCTACCTCTCTTGATAGTGTTTGATATGAGCAAGTGCTTGCATACGTTGCTTCTCCATCGAGTCCAAGACTATTTTCTACAACTCCTTGTTCTACTCATCATTGATGAAGTTGATGAAGGCTACTCAGAGCAATGTCACTTTCAATNAAGTCCATGGTTAAGATGGCCAACTTACTAAACACATATGGTGTCACACTAAGGGCTAACTTTGTAATTACATTGGCTATGGAATTCTCATTTTGGGTTATGTGGTTGATATCAACATCTATGAATTGTTGTAACCATTGCTTCCCTAGGTCATAGTAAGGTTATAAGTGTTTGTCCTTACATGCATAGACCTTGGTCACTTGGTTAACCACAAGTTGTGAATCACCTTTAATCATTAAGTGTTTAATTCCTAGGTCACAAGCTACCATCATCCCTTTGATCAAACCCTCATACTTCACTATGTTATTGGTACATGGAAACTCAAAATGATAGGCAAAGCATCAAATTTAACCAAATGGGAATGTTATGATAGTAGCAGAATTGGCCCCATGGGTAGTTGAAGCTTTGTCAAAGTGCATGACTACCTCAATCCTAGGGTACTTGGCTAATGACATTAATGTGTTTATCAGGGAATTCAAGATCTATGGATGTTTGGTCATCAATAGGTGAAAATGTAAGTTGTATGGCTATAGCTTGACCTTTTATTAAGGATTAAGAGACATAATGAAGGTCAAACTTCATAATTATGGCTTTCCATTGGGCTATATGGCTACTTTTGTAGATGTTTGTCATTATGGCTCTAAGTATATTATCCTTGCAAATGATATTGAATTGACTTTTGAAGAGGTAGTGTCCCCATTTTTTTTAATGAGAAGACTAGTGCTAGACAATACTTCTTCACTTTAGTGTATTGGGCCTTGTGGGCAACTAATGCATGGCTGAGATAGTACACTAGCATTTTTACTTCATCATCAAATTTATGATAGAGTAGAGAGGCAATGGATGTATTAGAGATGGTAAGGTAGATATAAAATGATTTACCCTCTTGTGGAGGATAGACTGTCAGTAGTGCCAACTCTTGCTTAAGGTTTTCAAAGGACTCTTGGCATTAAGCTATCCACTCATAGTGAACCCCTTTCTTAAGAAAGTGTTGCATAGGCTAAAATTTATTTGTAAACCTAGTGATAATACTAAAAATAAAATGTAATCTTCCTTGTAATCCCCAAAGCTCCTTATGATTGGTAGGTGCTACTAATTTAGATATGGCCTTAACCTTTTTAGGATCGACATGTATCCCTACTTTGGAACTACAAAGCCAAGCATCTTACTGGTCTTGACATCAAAGATGCATTTCTTAGGATTAAGCCTAAGTTCATACTTGAGGCATCATTTAAGCACAAGGTCTAGGTCATTGGCATGGTCACTAGCCACTTTGGACTTAACAGCTTTATCATCTACATAATAGTTAAGCAAACCTAGCATGTAATTGCTGAAGATATATGTCATGGCTCTTTGATAGGGTGCTCTTGCATTTTTAATGCTAAAGGGCATCATGGTATAACAAAATGTACCCCAAGGGGTCATGAAGATCATGCTAAGTTAGTGCTCTAGGTTTATCATAATTTGGTTATATCTTAAGAATCCATCCATAAAGGACAATAAGGCATGTTTGACCATAGTATCGATAAGTTAATAAATACTAGATGATGGGACATGATATTGCATGGGCTACGATATCGTGTCCGCCGTGATATCACGTCTTTACCTACGATATTGCATACATGATATTGTAGCTCATCGCTAGTTCTATAAATAAGAGGCCACTCTCCCTTGTTCTCCATCTAGATTTAGACCTTAGCTAAACTCTTGCCATTTTGCCATCCCAGAGATAGAATAATTTCCATGTGCCCACAGTAGGAGTCTCAAAGTGAATGGATCTCTATTCGAGTGAATTGTACCTGAGCACACATTTTCATGCAAAAATAATGACGAACGTTTTGATAAACCTTGCAGCATGTGGACTAAGATAAATAGGATTTAATTACTATTGAATGTTTAATTGCTTTCCTAGATGATTAATCTCTCTTCATCCTTATCTCCTCGTAATACAGAATGAGTACAACTTAATTACGAGCATTTAAGTGTGACTACTTGGTAACCTAGTAGCGTACCTAGGATTTGCACTTGGTAATCCTAGTGGTAGTTGTGCACAAAGTTTAGGATGTGTACAGATGATTAAGAATGGATGGTCATCGCACTTAGGCTAGTTTAGATTCTCTTAGGCTTTCCTCCTAGCTTAATTAATCTTATTTCCATTGCCTTCAGGAGTAGCGTTAGATTAGGAAACACATCATACACCTCACTCTAGACTAAACTATACATGAAAAATATAATACTAGTCCAGGTGGGAAGATATCGAACTACAACCTAAGGCTACCTGTCTAGGTGCCACAATTAGTCCATTTGCAGAGTTTGACCGGATCACACATGAAAACCCTCGTATTCATATGGTTGAGTGTAGGGGTACCTCACCACTCATCATTGGCGCCATTTCCGGGGACGGTGCAGGTTATCTAGATTAGTTATATCATACAAGGTCATTGTAAAGGAATTAACAATATATCTCTTAGAAAGAAATAATTATTAAAAGTCACATATAAATTCACACACAATTGCAAAACCATGGCTCTCCTACAAGACCACGATAATGCCGTACTTAGTGAGGAAATTCATTGGAGAACCAATGAATTAGCTGATAATGAAGATTGGAGTACTCAACCTTATGCAGGAGTTCCTTATGTTTATGAAAACCCAATGATACTCAAAGACTCTCGTCATCCAACTCTAACACCTCTAGTGAGGATGAGACATCCCATAGAATGAGGAGGCCCGAAAGGCCTAGGACCTTCTCAATAATTAACAAGAATTTTCTTGGGGATGATTGGAAGGCTTACAAAAGTCATAATGGGTTTTACAGTTCCTTCTCTTCCTCTACTCCTTCAACGTCAGATTGTGATATGGATGACTATCTTTCAAGGGATTAGCGTAGAACTAAAAATCAAGCTCACAAAGGAAATCAAGAACGCCAACATAAACAAAGGCAACATCATTCCAACACATGAACGCACAACTTACTTGATGACAATGAACCCCTACTAGCCACTAGGAGCCTAACACAAATACAAGAGGCTATTCGAATCTCACGTAGGCATTGTAAAGAGGGATGTCTACCCAGGCTCGATTTAAACAACTTTCCCAAGTTTCTAGGAGGCTATGATTCAGATCCATAACATCATTTACAAGCCTTCTACAATGCCTACACATGGAACAACATTGATAACAGGTGGCAAAAACTTAAGCTCTTCCCTATGACACTCGTTGGCCAAGAAAAAGTATGGTATAGATCGTTAAAACCAAATTCAATACGACGTTGGCCAACAATGGTAGAAGCTTTTAATGAAAGATATCAAACCTACGCAAGAGTGTCAGCCTTGAGGAAACAAATCCAAGAGTGGAAACAAGCACACCATGAACCCTTGGACATGGCCTAGAAAGATATTACACACTGTTAAACAACTGTCTAGGCCATGAGTTATTGGAAGAAAGGCTAATGAATCATATCATTGATGGGCTACATAATGAAACAAGAGAGACCTTAGGAATGTATGCCCAAGGTCAACTATACAAACTATGAACCCATCAATTACAAGAGCTTATTAAGCAGGTAGCAAAAGAAGAAGGAGAACTACCCAAATGGGAGAATGTTGAAAGTTCTCAACAAGACCAAAATCTCAACTTAACAAAGGTCCATAATCATAAAGAGGAGAAATTTACTCACTTCAAGGAGGTGGAATCATCTTTTCCCATCCTACAATCATTAGATAAATTTGAGGAAAAGGTCAATAATATGGTGGACTGGGTAGATGAAAGATGTGGAGAATATGCCAACATCATTAGAGGAAGAGTTATGCCAAACCGAGAAATAGGACGAGACACCACACAAAAATCGAAACAAAGGGTAGAAGATCATAAGAATAAGAGCTCAACTACCAATTTCACATATCAATGTAACATCTATCTGTATGATCACCCCAAGGGCCAATGCCCTATCTTGTCACATTTACATGAGCATTGGGGAGGAATCTTACATCTAGATTTTGTACAGAAATATCCGGTTCAACCATAGTGGCAAAAACCTCAGTCATGGGGGAGGCCATCGCCAGCTGGACCATACCCTTCATATGTACCAATGCCAAATGCTTATTATTATGTTCAACACCCTATATCTCCATCATGCTCATCATCCTCTACCTCATCTCATCGTTATCATTCTCCTGAGTACTATCCACCCATCTCCTCTCCAACAAGATCACCACCTGATGTGCCTTACACTTATCACACTTATTCTCAACCTCAATATTCTCATACTTCATCCCCTCCTACATCACAGCTGCATTATCATTCTCCTCAATACTATCATCCCATGTCCTCAACATAACCACCGCCTTTTGTACCTCACACTTCTCCTAATTTTCAACATTCTCATCCTTTCCCTCCTTCTACATTGCCACCAACTGTTCTTGAAGTTTTTGCACCATAGCACCAACCCGCAAACGTTACTTGTGGTACTACTCACAATAGCAGTGGAGGTCCTTCACAACATTTAAAGCATCCCTTCTTTAGACATGAACGTCGAAAGGGACACCACAGTTCAGGAACCACTGCATTCACCAACTCAGCACAAACCCAACATTGTGGTGCATCTTTCTCTTCAAACCCAATGCCTCATGTTACCTCATCAAGGCCACCACTTAACACTCCAACATCCATACGGCCCAATGAATACAACCATGAAGGGAGACATCCTGATCCTTGCATACCATCTAACGGTCCCAATTATCATAGTGGGTCAACTCATTATCCAGAAGCTACATCTTATAACTTGCCCCACTATGGTTACTATAATCAAGTGTGTGAACCCCAACGGGGTTAGTATAACTAGGTCCCAATATTTCCAATACGCAAGGATCCTAATCTTCCATTTATTGATTCTAGTCATGCTCAACCATTTTGGTATGGGGGGTATCCTCCATTCTAACAACACAAAATTAATAAATATTTTTCTGATTCTTTAATTTTTCAACTTTTTTTTCCTATTTTCACCTTTTAATTTATTGTTTTATCTTTTTGTCTTTTAAGTTTTTGTTTTGTAACATTGTTATACTCTTTCATTTCTATGTGTTTATTTATTTTGTTTCATTAAGTTTGTCACTTAATAAGTGCTTCGCAGATGGTATGAACTATATTCCATTGATTGCTAATGTTTGGTTTTTACCTTTAAGTTATGATGTTGATACGAAGGTATGGTTCTTTTAATATAGCAGGCAATGAATCCACTTCATCCATTCATCCAGAAATTTCTATGGTCTCTCTTGGCTTGGAACTGTATAGTCCCTTTCTAAATAAGAACTATAAGGAATTGGTGACTGGGCATTTCTCAAACTAAAGAAGGACTCAAGGATTGAAAAGGGTATGACTTCAAGGGGATTTGATACACTTGTGTTGGCCATTCTCTTGGGTGCTTGGATATTTTCTTCTTGAGTCTTCCATTCCATTCTGACACTGCTCCATTATCAGGAAGCTGAGCTAATAAAAATAACAAATTCTTTGCATGGTGTGGTTCTCATGTATAAACACATAAAACAAAAAAAGAGAGAGAGAGAGAGAAGAAGAAAAGAAAAAAAATAGTGAGGATTCAAAGCACACCCCTTAGACAAAATAATCATTTGGGCTACAAGCATTGGTTATGGAACTAAAATAAACATGTTCCCTCTAACTAAGGTCCTTCTCGCTTCCTATTCTCTCCTCCTTCTTTTCATTAGAATGGTGGTGACTCTTTGGTGGAGACATTCTTGTTACTTCAAGTGGATGATTGGATGAATGTGTTAATGCGAAGTCACTAGAGGTGGCTTGTTTGAGGCTGGATTTGGAATGAGATTTCCTAAGTCACATTAACCATGAAATACACAAGGAGCTGTACACCACCTTGTTCTTGGGATTCCATTCCATTCTCTTCTTTCCCATCATTCTTCTCCATTTTTCACCTCATTGTCGGTTGTATCAGTAGTTCATATTTTGGTTGATGCATTGTTTCTTTGTGGTAAATTCTTGTGGTTAATACTTTAACTCTTGTTCCAAATGACATTTCCAGAGCCTACAAACTCTTTGAATGTGGGTTTGTTAGGGCATTAAGGGCATGAGCCTACTTTGGGGAGGACCCACTGACATTCCTATTTGGTGCATCTGTTAATTTCTTTCCTTTAAACATTTTTGCAATCAACATTTATTTTTTCATCTTCATCTTTGACATCCATTTTATCGGCGTGGTCATTTTCTCTTTTTATTCATCTTTCTTATTCCTTATCATTTTTCCATTCTATCACTACCGAAGGTTCGCTCTTAGTCATGGGGGTCCTGGTCCAATTTTTTCGATTTTCTCCTAACCCCTACACCTTTGGTAGTCACCAATATTATATCTCCAGATCCGTATTATCCATATCACAACTCAGCCAATGGACCTTACACCAAAGCAAGGTATCAATTGCATTGTGATTTGTTTACCCTTGCTAATATAAAGACTATGTTGTGTGTGCAAATGGCAATCATACATCAATAGATTGGATCTAGAGGGAACACTTGGAAGGAATCAGTGCTGAAGCAACTATGCAAGGAGTAAGATCGATGGTGCACTTATAGATAGACAACGAAATGTGCAATCTTGGCATTGGCAGTAGTAGACTTCTTCTCTCTTAGCAACCAAATAAGGCCTGATGTTAAATTTATAAAGTGTTCACTCTTTTTGTTGTGAACACCAGTTGTGTCTTGTCTTGTAATGATGATCCATTCACATGTCGTCCCATTCACCATTAGTTCCATTTGAGTCAATAATCCCATACCTTCCCAATATTTTGTAAGAAACTCGAGGATGAGTTTTTATTCAGTCATGGGGATATGATGGGACGCAATATCGCATGGGCCACGATATCTTGTCCATCGCGATATCGCATCCCTCGCGATATCAGGTATGTGATATCGCGTCTTTCCCTACAATATCGCGTACGTGATATTGCAGCCCACCACTAGTTCTATAAATAAGAGGCAGCTATCCCTTGTTCTCCATCTAGATTTAGACCTTAGCTAAAATCTTGCCATTTTGCCATCCCAGAGATAGAATAATTTCCATATGCCCACAGTAGGAGTCTCAAAGTGAACAGATCTCTATTCGAGCAAATTGTACCTGAGCACACATTTGTGTGTGACAATAAAGATGAACTTTCTGATAAACCTTGTAGCATGTGGACTAACCTAAATAGAATTTAATTACTATTAAATGTTTAATTGCTTTCCTAGATGATTAATCTCTCTTCACCCTTATCTCCTCATAATACAGAATGAGTACGACTTAATTACGAGCATTTAAGTGTGACTAGTTGGTAACCCAGTCGCATACCTAGGATCTGCGCTTGGTAATCCTAGTGGTAGTCATGCATGAAGTTTAGGATGTGTATGGATGATTAAGAACGGATGCTCATCACACTTAGGCTAGTTTAGATTTTCTTACACTTTTCTCCTAGCTTAATTAATCTTATTTCCATTGCCTTTAGGAGTAGCGTTAGATTAGGAAACACATCATACACCTCACTCTGGACTAAACCATATGTGACAAATATAATACTAGTCTAGGTGGGAAGACAACAAGCTGCGACCTAAGGCTAACTGTCTAGGTGCGACAACTAGTTTGTTTGCGGAGTTTGACCAGATCACACGTGAAAACGCTCATATTCGTATGGTTGAGTGTAGGGGTACCTCGCCACTCATCACTAGGTAAAGGGAAGTCATCCTTGATAGTTACTTTATTTAGCTCTTAGAAATTGATGCAAATATTAATACTGTTATTTTTTCTTAGGAACTACCACTATGTTAGACACCCATTCTGCTTAGTCGCTAGCCCTAATGAAACTATCTTGGTAGAGCTTTGAGATCTCATCATGAATTGCAAGGCCAAATCAGGTCTAATCTTGCATAATTTTTTCTTAACAGGTTTAATGCTAGGTTCTAGTATGATGTTGTGTTATACTAAGCACATATCTAGACCTAGCATATCTTCATATGACTAGGCAAAGGCTTTAATGTTACCTTGTAAGACCTTGGTGATGTCTTGAGCCTATTGAGGTTCCAATGAAGAACTTAGTTTAAGGGTTTTCTCCTTACCATTGTGTGTTGTGACAGGAACTTTAACTAGAGAGTCTTTAGTTATGTCACCAACCTCTAAGTTAAGGGTTTTGAATAGGTTTTCATGCCATTCTAGAGGTTTCTCTATTGAGGCTATGTGGCCAAAAAGACTCTTGGGCTAAAGATCTAGGCAATTAGGGTCAATACATCGTTCAACATCATTGTGAGGTCCATGTAGACACAAAGGCAAGCTAGTTTTTTTCCAGGTACTCATACTTTGATCCTGCATGTTAACCAAAAGCATATTAAGTGGCACTTGGGTAAAAGTAAATAAAAAAAATGCTAAAATGTTATAAAATTATGCAAACACGTGCTATTCTAGCATAAAAAAAGGTCATCCAAGGCTATAAATAGGATGAGAACAAGATAAAAAAGCATAATAGAGATCAACTAAAGGTTAAATAAAGGTTAAGCAAGGGAAGTATGAGAAATAAGACTGCAAATGATCAACAAAGGTTATGATTTTACCAATTTAAGGCCATAGTGGGCCATGGTCACATGGTGCCAAATGGTAGTCAGGGAAGGTCAAACACCACTATTTGATACCAATAAAAGGCTAAACAAATGCAAATAAAGAGAATATAAGGCTATGTATAGGTCACAATAAGGTCAACAAGGTTGACAATGCAACACTAGATTGAAACAAGTCAAAGCATCATGTAATAAGGTAAAAATCAAGCAAAACATGCTACATATAGAAAAAATTGGTTAATATAGGTTAAAAAGGATTAGATTTTGCTAGTTTTAGGCCTTAGCAAACCATGATTTAAGGCTACAAGGCTATTAGATGAATTTGAGTATTAGTCAGGGTTATTTGGACCTAAAAATCAAGAGTTTTGAGGCATCCACATTGGGCTTCCTTTGTTTCCACATTGGCTAGTGTGGAAGAAGGGACCCTTAGCATGGAAACTATTGGCTAGTGTGGAAGAAGGGACCCTTAGCATGGAAACTAAGGAAAGTAGGTTTTGGGGCATCCAAAGGTCCAAAATTAAAGTCTACCCCAAGGTAGCGTAGGGCTTGATTTATTAAAATTGGATACTCTAGATGTCTATAAGGCTAAAAAGCATGTTTTGTAGCCTTCCCCCTTGTTTCCACGTTGGCTAGCATGGAAGAGGGAGGTTTTAGTGTGGAGAATCAAAATCCAAGAGAAAATAGGATGAAGCATGGTCAAACAAGTAGCCAAAACCCACATCTGAAAGTTGTGCATCTTCTAGCTTGATTTTGAGGCCATTTGAGTCTATTTTCGATGTCAAATCATGTTGAAATAACTTTTCCGTCTTCTTCCACACTGAACATAGTATCCCTAACATGGAAAGATGGAGGGGACACTTTTTTTGTAGATTTAGGATGATTTGGGAGTACATTGACTAGGTTCCTAGGCTCATAGGATTGTAGATCATGATTCTACAAGTTTCTAGTTGATTTTGGACATGTTTAGAGGTAAGTCAAGGGTATCAAAAGTCATCCCACCTATTTCCATTCTAGGGAAGTTGCTCCAACATGAAAGATTAGGGGGAATGAATTTTGGAGGTTAACATGAGATCAAATTAGCAAAATCTAAAGGCCATGAGGTCCTCAGCTTCTCCAGCATAGATCTTTGTCTTCCACGAGTGTTATCTCACCATCAAAAGTGGAAAAGTAGCTTCCCCCCTATTTCCACACTACCTAGTATGGAAAGAACCTTCTCCAGCATGTATGGAAAAAGGAATCCTAGATCTAGTCTAGTTTAGATCATAATCAACTATGCATATTAGCTTCTAGAGTTACTAGGGCCAACAACTAGGGTTCCATGTCAAAATTTGGTAGTTTTGAGTACTTCCAAGTGTTTCTTTGGGCTTCTCCCATTTTTTCCACATTGGGGATAGGGGTCTTAGTGTGGAAGACTGAGGGGGAACAATGTTTTGGTCATTTGGGATCAATTTTCTTAGGTTTTAAAACTCCAGAGGATGTTGACAAGATTCTAAGGTGCATGCAAGGTCATTTGATGTCATTCTGAGTTGTTTATGGATCCCAAACAAGTCTCCCCTTTACTTTCCATGCTGGGAAACATGGAGAAAGGGATCCCTAGCATGGAAGAATCAAAAATCTCAAATATAGACTAGTTTTATCCTTAATAGATAATGAATGTGTGCCTCTAGGGTTATTGAGGTCGAGGACTAGGGTTTGAAGTCAAAATTGGTTAGTTTGGAGGTTTTCTTGATGGTTTAGAGCTTTTACCTATTCTCCATGCTAGGGATAGTATGCTTAGCATGGAAGACTAGGGGAAGTAGCTTTTTAGCCATCTATGGTCACTTTTTTAGGGTTTGAGGGCTCTCAAGGATGTGAAACTAGTCTTAGGGATCATGTAATGCTACAGGTTATTTGCTTAAGGTATTTAAAGACCATTTTGGAGTCCCCCCCAAAGTTTTCCTCTTCTTTCCATGCCAGACAGCATGGAAGATGGAGTTCTCAGTATGGAGTAATTGAGGGACCTTGCTCTTTATCATTTTCTAACATTTTTGGCCATGCATGTGGGTCTCTAAGGTTACTAGTATTGACTGCAAATACTTGATGTCAACATTTGGTTGTTTCAAGGGTTGTTAAGTGGTTTTTTGTGTTTTCCCCCTTTTTCCACACTAGGGCTCTCATGCTTAGCATGGAAGATTAGGAGAGAAAGAATGTTTGGCTACTTATGATCAATCTTGTGGAGCTTGAGGGTCTTAGGATGTGCAAATATGATTTTGGGGCACACATTAGGCTTTTTGCCTTTCATTTAAGGTCTCTAGAAGGTATTTTGGAGTCCCACCAAAGTTTCCCCCTTTCTTCCATGCTAGCCAACATAGAAGAGGTGGCTCCTAGTGTGGAGGGACCAAGGAAATCTATTTGTTTTGCTATTCCTTGATTATTTTGACTATGCATGCATGTCCACAAGGTTGCTAGTGTTGACTATTGATACCTAGGGTAAAGATCTGGTCATTTTTAGGGCTATGAGATTGTTTTAGGATTTTCCCCTCTTTCCACACTAGGGCTAGAATGCTTAGTGTGGATGGGATCATCCTCAGCATGGAGAACACAAGGAGGACAAGTTTTGGACATTTTAGATAGGTTCTGGAAGTCTGGTGGCTTCTGGAATGTCTAGGTTGCTTCTGAAAGTCAAATTGCATGCAAACTTCAATAGTTTTGGCTTTTCCCTTTCCATCCATGCTAAGACTAAAATGACTAGCATGGAGGAGGACCTCCTCAATGTGGAAGAACCTTAAGAGGTTGATTTTTATTGATTTTTGACATTCTAGTGACATCTAGAAAGGTTGTGAAGGTTTTGGTGTTAGTCTAGGATAATCTATTATTGTTTTCTTATTTATGGAACTCCCCACTAATCTTCCTAGCTCCATCTTCCTAGTTTTCACACTGGGAAACATGGAAAAGGTCGTCCCTAATATGGAAGAGTCATAAAAGTCAGCTCTATACTAGTTCAACACCTAATTAACCATGCATGTTAGCCTCTGGGGTTGCCAATGTCAATGATCAATACTAAGTGTCAAGATTTAGTAGTTTGGAGGCTCCTTAATGTCTCATGTAGTCTCCACCCTTTCTTCCATGGTAAGAATGATGGCCCCAACATGGATGATATGGGATGGTAGTTTTGTGCCATATATGACTACTTTTGGGATCTTTTGAATCTCTAGAGGGTTCCAACAATGTCTAGTAATTACTGGGCTTTGAGAAATGGCTACTAGGTAGTCAATTTAGGTTATTCTTAGCTTCCCCCATCCATCCATGCTAGGGATGAGATGCTCAGTGTGGATGAAGCTTCCCCTAGTGTTGAAACACCAAATCCCAATGTTTTAACTAGTTTTGACTAGGTTTGGTGAGGTTTTGAGGCTGCCATGTGTGCTTGGAGAGGTTCTAGGTTATGTGGGCCCACTTTGGGGATCAAACACGGGATAGATGGGTGTTGGGGGTAAGATGTTACTCATATTACTCCACATTGGTCACTAATGCCCCAGTGTGGAAACCCATATTGTTTAGATTTGTTGATGTCTAGCCCCCTTTTGGAAGCTCGTGTTTGAAAAGCTAGGTTATAGCTACCAAAAATGATTTTGTGAAATGGGAGGCATGTATTCACACTGGACATGATATCCCCAATGTGGATGCATGAGAGTTAAGGTTGAAATATTGTTCTAAGTATCAAAAGTGGCTAGAACTTAACATTAATGTAATTTTCTGGCATAGATGGAAGGTACATGGTGGGGCCCACAACCCAAAAATTTTAAATTTTAAATTTTGAGCTTAACTCCCATCAATATTAGCATGGAAAAGACTTTTCTCCCCCTTACACTTCAGTGCACTTGGAGTTATGGTGCACTAAATTTGTAGCTGGGGTTTACAAGTGGCCATTTAGGTTTAAATGTGTTTTTCATGCCAAATCTCATAAGTTTCTGATGAGTGGCGAGGTACCCCTACACTCAACCATACAAAACAAGCGTAGCACGCACGATCCAGTCGAACTCTGTAGACTAAATGCCTAAATGCCACATGGAACACTTGGGGTTAATCATTCATTTTCTTCCCAGACTTACTGGTTGTTGTCACGGTGTATGGTTAAGTAAGTTCGAGGTATATGATTTTTTTTGGTCTTTTTTGGTTTTATGTCTTCTACGCTAAGAGCAAAGGGTTGAGAAAATAACTACTCTAACTAATTTCCTAAGTCTAAATTAACTAGCGTCAGCATCCGTTCCCACTTACTGTACACACCTTGAACTATGCAACTGTGGCTACCAAACGCTAATCGTTACTAGGATCACCACACGTAACGCACGTGCTTGAAGTGGTCATATTGAGGCACCTAACTAGCCTAAGCGTGATGAGGAGCCGATTCCTTGACTAGTCATACACATCCATAGATGCTCGTAATCAAGTCGTGCTCATCCCACATTCTAGGAGATAAGGGTGAGAGAATCTAATCGCGATGAGTAGCTGATTCCTTGGTTAGCCGTACACATTTGTCAATGCTCGTAACCAAGTCGTACTCATGCCATGTTAATGCATGTAATAAATGATAGGTAGGAAATAACAAATAATAAACCTATTCCATGCACTGCAAGGTTTATCCACAAAGCTCGTCTTTATTGTCGTACACAACTTGCGTTCAGGTACAAAGCTACTTGAATAAAGATCCGTTCACTTGGGGACTCCTACTGCAGGCACATGGAAAATATTCTATCTCTGGAGTGACTAAACTGCCAGAGCTTCACTACTTCTAGCCTCGGACGAGAAATGAGGGGAGTGCCACCTCTTATTTATAGATTTGGCAGCGGACCGTGATATCGCGTACACGATATCCTAGGGGACGATGCAATATCGTGTACGTGATATTGCGGTGCATGCGATATCACGTCTCATCATACCCCCATGACTGAATGAAAACTCGTCCTTGAGTTCCTTACAATAATATCAGGTAGGTATGGAATTATTGAGGGGAATGGAACTAATGGGATGACATGTGAACGGATTAGTATTACAAGACTTGACAAAACTGGTGTGCATGACAACAAGGGTGAACACCTTATTACAATGACATCAGGGCTTAGTTGGCAACTGAGAAAGAGAGAGAGAAAGAAGTGTTGCTACTGCCAATGCCAAGATTGCGCCTTCGTTGTCCATCCGTAAGTGTGCCATCAATCTTGCTCCTTGCATAGCTACTTCAGCGCTGCTCCATTCCAAGTGTTGCTCTAGATCCAATCCATTGTTTGCATGTTGCCATCTGCACACACAACACAATCATATATTAGCAAGGGTAATTGAATCATCATGTAATTGATACCTTGCTTCAGTGTAAACTCATTGGCTAGGTTGTGGTATGGCTGATATGGATCTAGGAATATGTTATTGATGACTACCGAAGGTGTAGGGGTTAGGAAGAAAATCAAAAATTGTTGGGGCTAGAAGAAAATTGAAAAAATCAAGCCCCATACCCCCATGACTAATTGCGAACCTCCGGTAGCGTTAGAATGGAAAAAGAAAAGGAGTAAGAAAGATAGAGGAAAAGGGACAACTATGGCATCAATGAAATGGATGTCAAGATGGAAATGAACAAAATAAAATTAATTGCAAAATGTTAAGGAAAAGAAGTGAACTAATGTTCCAAATAGGAATGTTAGTGGGTCCTTCCCAAAGCAGGCTCATGCCCTTAATGCCCTGACAAACCCACATTCAAAGAGTC
>MNCI01006178.1:88914-99665 GCA_015680685.1 Gnetum montanum
GCCTCATGGAACACTTGGGGTTAATCATTCATTGTCTTCCCAGATTTACTTGTTGTTGTCACGGTGTATGGTTAAGTAAGTTCGAGGTATATGATTTTTTTTGGTCTTTTTTGGTTTTATGTCTTCTACGCTAAGAGCAAAGGGTTGAGAAAATAACTACTCTAACTAATGTCCTAAGTCTAAATTAACTAGCGTCAGCATCCGTTCCCACTTATCGTACACACCCTGAACTATGCAACTGTGGCTACCAAACTTTAATCATTACTGGGATCACCACATGTAACGCACGTGCTCGAAGTGGTCGTACTAAGGCACCTAACTAGCCTAAGCATGATGAGCAACTGATTCCTTAACTAGCCGTACACATACGTAGATTCTTGTAATCAAGTCGTACTCATCCCGCGTTCTAGGAGATAAGGGTGAGAGAATCTAATCGCGATGAGTAGCTGATTCCTTAGTTAGCCATACACATTCGTCAATGCTCGTAACCAAGTTGTACTCATGCCGCGTTAATGCTTGTAATAAATGATAGGTAGGAAATAACAAATAATAAACCTATTCCATGCACTGCAAGGTTTATCCACAAAGATCGTCTTTATTGCCATACACAACTTGCGTTCAGGTACAAAGCTGCTCGAATAAAGATCTGTTCACTTGGGGACTTCTACTGTGGACACATGGAAAATATTCTATCTCTGGAGTGAATAAACTACCAGATCTTTGCTACTTCTAGCCTCAGATGAGAAATGAGGGGACTGCCACTTCTTATTTATAGATTTGGCGGCGGACCGCGATATCGCGTACGTGATATCGCAGGGGACGACGCGATATCA
Source organism: Gnetum montanum (assembly GCA_015680685.1). Lineage (NCBI taxonomy): Eukaryota > Viridiplantae > Streptophyta > Gnetopsida > Gnetales > Gnetaceae > Gnetum > Gnetum montanum. Next base: position 89,748 of record MNCI01006178.1, read on the forward strand.
CGATAGCCACGATATCATGTCTCATCAGTTTCGATGACACTTGCCATTTTGCATAAATAAAACATTGGTGGAGAGCTCCAGAAGAGGTTTTTATAGTAGAAAACATCAATCATTAGTGTGGAAGCCTCTAGTTTTCCTTGCAACCAGTTTTGAACCTTCATCTTTCATAGATTCAAACCATTCCCAGCATTGAGCCTACCATGGCCCCAAAGTAGTGTGGGGGAAAGAGCTAGAATCCAAGGATTTAGAAGGTAGAAGAGGATGCAAGGAACCTAATAAGGTTTCCAAGACCCATATCCATTCAATATTCCTCCATGGCTACTCCAAGGTAGATAGTTCTAACCATTTTCTGTTTTTGTTTCTAGCTATTTTTCTTTTCTTTTCTTGCAATGTGTGGGGCCTTTTTTCTCTGATATATGCTGATAGATGGGGAAAAATTAAATTATAATGAAATCCCACCTCTTATTATTACCATTTCTATGTATATCTATGGTCGTGTTGTTATTTTGGCTATAGTATATTTGATTTTTGAAATTAAGCTTGCAATTTTCATGCTTTTTTCCCAAAATTTAGGCATAAGGCTATTGTGGTTAGATATAGGATTAAATTTGCATTAAAATTTAATTCTAAAAGAATCCTACCCCATTATTTTGGTGTGTTTTCTAATGGTTATGAATAATTTTAGCTATTTTGGCTATTTTTCTATGGTTATGATAAGTTGGGTTTTAGCTTTTTGGTGAATTTTTATGAAAAAAGCAAGTAATGTTGTGTATTTTTTTATTAAAGAAAACTACTAGATATTTTCAAATTTCAATGTTATGGACTTATAGCCCTAAGTTTAAGCTTTCGAATGGCTATTTTTTTGTTTAATTTGGATTAATAATGATGGAGTTATGGCTATTTTCCTCAGGACATGTAGTCAAGTTTTTCATGCCATTTTCAAAATTTCCTGTAAGTTCATGAATTTTTTCTAAGCAAACGGTAGGGGTTTTGTCTATTTTTTGGTTATGGCTGGGTAGGTCTTGGCTTCAGCTTTCATATGGAGGTAGAATCACTTTGATTATACTTGAAGTTAATTTTTAATAAATTTTTCATTAGACCTATGTCAAAAAGGGGGCTTGTGTCATTTTTAGATTTTTATACAAATTGGTGAATTTTTCCTAAAAAATTCCAACTTTTTTGAATTTTTATTAAGTATGGGTACATAGGGCTCAATTCAAAATTTCAAAAAAAATGGTAGAATCACTTTGTTTGGAGCTCAAACAAATTTTTTGCGAATTGTTTACCAACCTTGCATGAAAGGGGGTTAATGGTGATAGCTGTGGTGTTTGTTAGATTTGTCTATGTTTCATGTAAAAATGGCTGGTATCTCTAGTTTTAATAGTCATGGCTGTAACGATTGTGATTTTAGAATTCCTTCCATCATGGAATCACTCAAATCAAAGCTTACATGAATTTTTAGTGAAATTTTGATTACGTCTATGTCAACAAGGCAAGATTTTGGTTGTAGGACTTTACCCCTTTAGAGATGACATGTGTAAATATTTTTTTTATCAACTCCCATGCTTTTGGAAATTTCTAAATATGTAAAATTTATGTTGTAAAGGCTTTTACTATTTTTAGCAAGATCATTACTATGGCGATGTGCTTTTTCTAAGTTTTAATGCTTTTTTCTAAGTTTAGGCATGGTTTAGACTAAAGCTTAATTTTGGGCTATAAAGGTTTGGCTATAATATTTTTTCTATAAAGGAAAATGCTAAGAAAATTAGTAATAATTCTTTTTTATGGAATTTCTTAAGCCAATTTAGAAAAACACCTTAGAGATTTTTATGGAGGCTAATTTCACCTCCGACTAGGATGTTTTTTCCAAACTTGTTAAGAAATTGTAATTGGTCATAATACTTTTTCTTTGCTTCATGTAGGATCTACTTGAAGCCCATCCTCATCATTGTGGAGTTGGTGGGAATTCTATGCTATATACTCCAGTTCATAACATGCCTTTGGGGAAGGCTTCATTGTGGTTCTAGCCTGGGGAAGGGAATTCCTTGCCTACATTCCACAAAACTTTAGTATGATGCTATGGTCACACTTATCTATGGATGTGGTTGGGGTCATAGTGGAGACCTTGTTGCCTCAGGCATTTTCCCTAATTGTGAAGTTTATTATTGACAATCCACCTCCTAAGATATCATGGGGATCAGTAAATGTGATAAGTACATGTTACCTTACAGAGATCTAGATGATGCCAACGTATAGCCAATACAATGCTAACAATACTTTGATGGTGGTGCATAGAGCCCACACATTGTTCTAGAACTCACCTGACACTGTGTATCTACCAGGGTAAGCATAGTTGCTATAGTGTTTTTATGGCTTTATTGGCTACTTTTCCTAACTTCGTTAGTTATATGAACTTCTTGCATGTATTGAGTCAATGATCAAGGCTTGATCATAAATGATCAATCCTTAGTAGTGGCTCAAACTACCCTAGATGAATTCACCAAGGTCCCCCAAATTAGAATTGTTGTGTATTAATAGTTAAAAGGGGAATTTGATGCATACACTATAAGGTTCAACCTTGTATAAAAGAATTGTAAGGATGATGGGATGATACACAACAGGTGGGTAGACTCCACCAACTCCATGGATTAGACCCTTGTAGCTATGAAATTCACTCAAATCACATCGAAGAAGAAGAAGAAGAAGAAAGGTAAATATAAATTCTATAGCTTTTAATGTTTTATGATTATAAAAACTCTAAGTGTTCTATTGCTTTGACTAGTTGTTAAGCTTGCTTATGTTGATGCTAAACTTTGGTTGTTGCCTTGTAGGACCTTCCACCTTTGTTGATGTCACCATACCAATTTTAGGAGCATGTCATGAGGATACCCTCATCTTGAAGTTTGGTGAGGTGATACCAACATAGGAGTGGCTAAGGAGATAGGCACGTGGGTACATTCAAGAAAACATCCATCGTGTGGATTTACTTGATTTATTTATGGCACCTATCCCTTCCATCCCTATTGTGGAGATGCTTCATATCATTTACTCCTTTAATGGAAAGAGTGATCATTTTAGTACCACCATTCAGGGCTTGAAGGTTAACATAGGCATTGATGAGGGCCTATTTTGCAACTTGTTTGATATCCCTGCTGATGGGGCAAAGGTCCCACTAGAATAGTATAGGAATCGGGCCATTGTGAGGAAGTTTTAGAGTGGCTTGGTGGCAACATGGGCCACTTTGGAATTTTCATGGATGTCCTTTATTTAGGTCTTGTGCATTTCCTAAACTATTATCACAAAAGAGAGTGATTAGCATTGTGTAGGGATGGACCTTTAGGAAGGTCATGATCGGTGGCACAAGGTTCACCTAGGTGGATGCTTTGGTTGTTGGACTTTAGGAAGAGGTCCTTATACTTTTTGCGAACAATTCTATAATAATCGACATGCACATTGAATTTTTTATAGGTTATTTGAAGAGGTTTGTAGAGTTTCTAGTGGTGTATAGGAATGGACCATGGGTTTCTCAAGATATTGCCAACTTTTTAAGCCTTGGATAAAGCACATTTATCCAATGGTGTAGGCCTAAAATCCACTAGAGGGGATGGATGATACATTTTCCATCACCACCAAGGATCTCGATGGTAGGTGATGTGAGTCTCTTGATAGCACAGATGATGAGGAACCTCTCACATTTCCAACTAGCATCTTGGAGGCTAAATGATGACATAGGGAGGTCGAAGGGGTAGCTAGAGAGAAACTCAAGAGGTCCATGAAGGAAGCACTACCAACATTAGACCAACCCACCATGAAGAAGCTGAAATTTAAGCTTAAGACATCATAGTAGGCAATCATAGGATGTTTTATCTATGTTTGGTTGTTTTAAAGTTCATGGCTATGTTATCGTTTCATATGCTAATCAGTTTTCTACATGGTATGATTATAGATAAGTGTTAGGTCTTGGAAACCCAAGCTACCATAGAGGAGGAATAAAGATGTGTAGAAGAGGTACTCCTAAAGTAACCTAAGGTTGAAGGGTTTGCTAATGTAGATATACATAATCTAGATACCTTGTTCAATGACGTGATGCTAGGTACATTCTCCATTGTCATCCCAAAGTAGGAAGAGGAGGAGCCAAGTATGCCCATGCTTTAACGATTTTGTTATTTCTTATGATTTAATTTTTTTTCATCCTAATCATTCAATGATTATTATGCTTATAGTAGTTCTTGAGTCACCTGTGCAAGCCCCTATCCCTAGGTTTTGTGTGAAATCATGGGTGGAGACCACAGACAAGGTGCAGTTCATGCATGGGATGGCTAAGGAAATCATTGATCGATTGTAATAGGTTGCACCTGAGATAGGTAAGGACTTAATTTTATGTACCTTAGTTTCTTGGCTATGTTATAAGCTATGCTTGTTTTATGGCTATCTTAGATTGTGCATTATGTTTATGGTTGTATTCCATGCTTGTGTAGTGCCTTCTATGGAGTGGAACCCTAGTAGATACATGGAGATTGAATCCTTGCCTAAGCTTCCCTTTGATACATCTAGTGTACCCTTAAATTTGTACAAGACTACTACTGATTTAGTAATGTCATGTGCAAAAACTTCATGGGAGCTAGAGAGGTCTCGTGAATCCCTATGGAAGGAAGTTGTGCCCTTAAGGGAGAAGACTCAATCAGAAGAGGATACCATTAGAGATCTCCAAGAATGCAAGACCTTTTTGGAATCCTAAGTGACTAAATCAAGGGTTTTGTGGACTAAGGAGATCACATGGGTCCACTACTGGCACACCATTCAAGACAAAGTAGCAATTTCATGGGAGATCGTGGAACAATAGATGTAGATGGACCTCATCTCTTAGAAGGTCAAGGATTGGAAAGATCATTGTGGTTAGGTCCTAAAGTGGGGTAACAAACAAAAGTCCCACAAGAGATAGTACAAGGCAGGTTATGGGGCCTACCTTAAGTGGCTTAAAGAGGAGTCATTTGAACAATGTAAGAGAGAGCTATTCATCCAATGGATCTAGGCAGAGAGTACTTATCAACTTTTTGAGAGGACTCTCATGGTGTAGCAATCCCCTATTCTTTATATTACCATTACTGTAGGTGAGACTTCTACGACTACTATGGTTAGAGAGCCACCTACTTGGACCATGGTAGATAGGACTGCCATCCTTTCAAATTTTGTTCTTAGAAATGTTATCTAGGTCAACATGATGGAGGACCAGATCCTCCATCATTTTGAGGAAGGCCTTTCACATCTATCCTTAGAAGTTATGGAGTTAGAATCCCCATAAGTTTGATATTTTTATGTTTTACATTTTTAGTTTTTTTTTATGGTTTTGGCTATTGATTACTAATTGGCTATGTGTTGTATTTCAAGACTCAAGAGAAATTGGTGGCCCTAGTAGTAAGGGTAGGAATGACCCATCTTCCTCCTCTAGACGTCCCTTAGTAGCCTCCATTAACTTAGTCTAGCATGTTGGCTCTATATTTTTTTTTTTACTATTGATGGCTATTGTTAGCCAAAACTATGATATGGATTATTATTTTTTGAGATTTTTGCCACACAATGTAGTCATGGCTATGTATTTTATGAACACTTTAAATTTAAATTTAAAATTTTGGTTTCATTTTTGGTTATATATATCTATAGTTGTAGCAAATGTTGTAAATGTTGTGAACATTGTGAATGTCTATGTTAAGGTTTTTGGCTATAAAATTAACTGGCTAATCAATCCAATAATAGGCTAAGCAAAAATATAATAAAATAGACATTTGCTAGTTTTAGGCCATGGTGGGCATAGATTGTGTGGATTTTTCTAGTTTAGGACCATGCTAGGTCATGTTGCATTATGGTTACATTGCTAGTTTTAGGCCATGGTAGGCATAGGTTGTGTGGATTTTGCTAGTTTAGGACCATGGTCGATCATCTTGCATTATGGTTATGTTGCTAGTTTTAGGCCATTACAAGACATGTTGCCAATTTAAAGTCTTAGTGGACTGCGATGTTAGTTTAAGCCCATAGCGGGCTATGATGTGTGATTATCTTTGCTAGTTTAAGGGCATGGTGGGCCATGATGAAAAAAAAACTTATATCTTTTTTGCAATTTTATGTTTTAAATTTTTTTAAAGACTTTCAGCTTGTTCATGACATGAGTAAAAGAAAATAAGTAAAAATTTAAATAAAAGTAGAAACTTAGGCTACATGCATAAAGAGTAAAACAAAGTATATAAAAAGGTATAACAAATTAGGCTACATGACTATTGGTGCATCTAGTTATAAGGGCATGGAATGGTTAATGTGCATTTCACTTGTGTAGATTCTTCCTAATCTTTGAAAGATTAGGGAATGAGTAAGGTCTAGTTTACACAAACTTATATTCACCATCACCTTCACTAAGGGAGTTTGTCTCATAGTGCATCTCATTGCTTATCGTTGTCATCATTGGGTTGTTGCTTTCTTTTGGGTTGATGGACTTCATGGTTGGGATCTTCTTCTTGAAGCTTCACTTTAGATCTCTACTCTATGTTCACATTGTTAATAGCCAGGGAAACCGCACTATCACTGTGGATGATGATTTCACCTCCCTAGTAAGGAAGGTAAATTTTTTAATGGATGGGTGAGGACATGGTTTGTAATTAAACCAAGCACAGTCTTCCTAGCATGAGGTTGAACCATGGTGTTTCCTCCACCACCAAGAAATTGGTGCTTATGTAAAATTTCTTTCCTGCCATGAAATCCAAGGATATAGACCCCTTGATCGTAACCCTAGATCCATTAAAATACTTGAGGGTAGTTGTTGATATAGGCTGTATCTACTCAGTTAGGCCCAAGCATTCAACAATGGTTCATGGAATGATGTTGGTTGTAGCTTCATCATCAACATGCACACAATGCACTTTAAACTACCCTACATGTATGATTATGAATAGAGGAGCCCTAATTACTTCATCATTTTGAGGATTAACTTTGATTTCGCTATTGCAAAATAGTAGCAGTGTCAAATTCTTCTCCCCTGATGATGTAGGAACCATCACTACATGGATGGCTTTCTCATTAGTGAGAATGTCCTTTCTGACGAGCATGGAAGTCAACATTTTGACTAAAACCTCACAATGTGTGGAAGAAGTCATGATTAGGTCATATAAGTTCAAAGTTATATTCTTTTTCTTGAGGGATTACTTGACTTGGTTCATCCTACTAAGGAATTTTTTATTGTTTGCTGTGGACTTGTCACCCTAGTTGTGCTTTACTTCTGCCATGCATCCCAAAATGCAAACTTCGGCTTTAGGTTGTGGTTGTTGGGGCTTTTCCTCATTCTTTTGGCTATGGGTTTTGGTGTCTTCTTGTGTCTTCTAGGTTGAAATGGATTGAGCAGAGAAGGTTATGGGTATAGCTAATATGGGAGTGGGCTTTGGTGGGCTCACTTCCTTCTATGCCTTTGTCTATTTGTCATCCTTGTTGCCTAACTTTTGCTTATGTTTTTTCCTTTGCTTGGTTGAGGTTTTCTAGTTATTAGCTATTGGTTGTGAGGAAGAGGTAGTAGCATTAGCCACCATAGGAGGTTGTTGTGTAGTTGGTTGGGTTGTGTTAGGTTGAGGCATCTTGATGACAAAAGGTTACCTCTAAGGCATTCGTACTAGTACTCTTATGAAAAAGGGGGATCTTGAGCTGGTGGAAGCTAAAGAAGCCTTTTCTTCATAAGGGGGTGCTTAGATCATGAATGTTTCTCTTGAGGATCTCTGATTGTCATCAATGTTAAATGCTAAAATAATGTAAGGGATATCATTAGCATTCAACAGATCCTTGTAGACCTACATTGACTGATTTTCTGGTTGGACTGGGTTGGAAGCATCTAACACTAGCTCCCTTCTATCTATCATCCTTTGTAGATCATCTATTAACATAAGGTAGAATTTTTTATCATGACTAGGTATTTGGTGATAATGGTAGAAGTGGTCTAGTTTAGAGTACCTAGGCAACTATGGATCATCTTTTGTTGCTCTAGTGGGATCTTTGGCTATTTCACAAAGCTTATCATGATTCTTTTGAGAAGATTCAAACATCTATTTGTATTGAATATATCCACTTTTCAAAAGTTGGTCTAACAACTCTAATGGTTTTAATGGCAACGTAGTGTATTTGGGCCTATCCTTTCTTTCAAAACTGGATTTGGTTGTTGTTGATGCAGTTGCCCTAGAGGTTAATGGTTGGTTATTGTGGTCATTAGTAGGGGCCTTGGGTGGGTTGGTCCTTGGCCCCTAGTTTGTGATCTTTGTTTCTTTAATCATAGTTACTATAGTCATATTGTTTTGTTTGTTATTCTCTTTGTCTCTCCCTGTATGTTGATTTTTATATGCTATGTAGGTCGGATAGTGACTAGCCTCTATAGCATCCTCTATATTCTTGGTTTGGGAAAATGCTTAGATGATGGACTACAGGTTAAGGTAGTAGAGATTGGACTTGATGAAGTTGTTCATTACCCCCTTGGATATGGCTAAAAGATGGGCCTCGGTGATGGGTTTTGATATTTCATTCAGTAGTTCATTCCACCATTGAATGAATTTTTGCATGGGTTTTAGGGATCCTTGGTTGACCTTGATAAGTTGATTAAGCATGGTGTCAAGCTTCAAGTTCTACTTGAAATGGTTAAAAAATTGCATTATCAAGGCCTCTAAAGAGGATATGGATCTTCTAGGCAATGCATGGTACTAATCGAGTGCTTTTCCAGTCAAGGACATAAGGAAAGTCCTCATGATAGTATGAGGCAATGAATACAATAAAAATTAGTTAGATCTAAAGGTTATAAGATGAGCATTGGGATTAACTTCTCCATTATATTTGCTAAATTTAGAAATAGGCACACCAAGAGGAAGTGTCAAGGGTGGGACCATAGGATTGATGGGAGCATCTTGGTAAAAGTTCATAATCTTGATAGTTTGTGAAGTAGAGACTTTAAGCCTCTTCAACTCCTTTGTTAGGTCTTGGGTCATCTAAAGGCTTGATCCAGATCCTATGGTGGCCTTATTATCTATGGGGTTTACAAATATGATTGTGGCATCTATTGTAAGGCCTATGGTCTTACTATGGATTGTAGAAAGAAAGAAATAGGTTGTGTCATGGTTGTAGCTTGTGGGCCAAGCAAGGAAAAGGATGTTTGTGTTGGTACCTAAGGCACAAATGGGATAAAGGAGGTGTGTGATACATGAGTTGCTTTGGGCCCCATGGTGGATTACACATGGCTAGTCCATGGGCTAACAGTAGTAGCTACCACCATCTTTGGTTGAATTAACCTAGGTTGGATAGCAAGGGACATGGAGAAGTAAAAGTTGATTGGTTGTGACACCGATTGTGCTTGGTGTGCAGTGATGGTTGGCATAGGCCTAAACATGGTAGGGTATGGTGGGGATGAAGGTGGTGGAACATGTTCAGAGGAAGAGGAAAAATAGGTAGAGATGGGCACAATGGCCTTGGAGGTCCTTTGTTGAAAAAGTTCCCCAAGGTTTTTAAGTTTGGACTCCACCCCAAATTCATCATCTTCCTTTGGTTGCCCCTTAGGGGCAACCTTCTAATTGTCCTCATCAACCTCAATGAGAAGGGCTAACATGCTAGCATAGATGTCATTGAGGGATATTTGGTTGTAGGGGGAGGGAATATACTCATTTTCATCATGATGGATGAGTTGAAATTTTCTCTTGGCCTCTACTTTTGCTCATGGGATTAGCATACTAGCCTAGATCATAGCTCAAATGAAGTTATAATGTTCTTCATTTATTACCAAAAAACTAGGAGTTTGTCCTCCAAGTCTAAGAGATTACCAACATTCCACTATGGCAAGATCTTTGGGGTCATAAACCCTCAGTTTTTGTTGATTTGGCCCACTATTGGTGTAGTTATAAGACAACTTGG
>MNCI01006178.1:101536-114205 GCA_015680685.1 Gnetum montanum
GGTGGGTGAGATTTACTTCCATATAAGTGTTTCCTATGTAGAAAAATGTATGCCCTCCATAACACCCATCAAATTGCCATTTTTGGCATTCAAAAATGTAATTTTGATCCCCCCAAGCCCAAATATAGACACTAGATGATTTTTTTTTTCACTTGGGGAATGAGGCTTTGACCACTTATGAGGCATTTTTCAGTTCCAAAAGTATGGAATATGTGAGATTGCCCCTCATGGATTACAATATTCACATTTACAATGAAGTTTTGCCTTGGGTTTCATGGGGCGAAAGCTACATGATGAAAATTGGCTATAACATATAAATTTTTGTGGTGTTTCAAGGGGTACCCACCACTCATCAATGCTCCTAATGTCTCAAAAAGACTAATTCATAGGTCTGGAAATATCTTCTTTCTCTTTCTAAAGTCTCTTGAATTATTGAAGGTGATTTCAATATGGTTGAAAGTCATTTAGAAAAATTTGATTATCTTCATCCTAATATGTCTTCTTAGTATAAATAAGATTGGTGTAATTTTTTTAAAAAAATATTTTCTTTCTAATATTAGCTCTCTATTTTATAATCATTCAAATAAAAAATTTATATTTGGTATAATTATCAATAGGAAAGTAACAAAATTTATTATTAGCTAGATAGATTTTACATCTCTAATGTTTAGAATGTATACAAATGCTACTTTGTTACATCATTTTTATATTTTTCTGTCTAGGATTGATTCCTTCTCTTTTCAAATATAGAAGCATTTTTGTATGAATGCTAATATGTTTATAGAACCCAATGGAAAACATATTTTAAAGTCTATGGATTTTTAAAAAATGTTAGTTATATATGTTGGATTGATTAGTGGTAGTGAACTAGTTGTAGAACAAAAAAATTACATAAGATGGTTTGGAAAGTAATTTGTTGAGTGAAGGTGTCAAATAGAAGAGTTTACAAAATTTGTCAATGAAAATACTTTCAAATCAAAATTCCTTTAATTTTGAAACTTAATAAATATTTGCTAAAGCTTGTTATGTTAAACAATGTTGGGATACTTTTGAAACTAAAAGTGCTATAGCTAAAATTCACATGTCCTTGCTATAAATTAACGATAAACCTTGTAAGGAATATTCTAAATTTCTCAAAGGAAATGGTTAAGTATCTAAACTAGAATCACTTTATATAAATGATTTCATTACCACATACCTAAAGATTATTATTATATTTTTATCGAATCATTTTTCTTCTATTTTTTCTTTTGAAGGTTTAAGCAAGAAAAACTTTGAGGTTTCTAGTATACATATTTATCATCTTATAACAAAAGAGCATCAAAGTATTCTTGAGGCAAAAATATAGTGGAAGAAATTAAAGCAGTGAATTTTAGTTTAGTAGATGATAAAGCTTCAATATTTAATGATTTTCTAGTTGATTTTTCTCAAAAAAACATTCGAACATTGTTGGAAATGATCTCTTTCATTTTTTAGAAAGTTATTTAACTATGCAAAACACATTGAATCCAAATAGTATGCAAGATAAATTAATTGCTAAAAATAAGAAAACTAGCTATCTTTTCTTAAAATTAAAAGAAGATTATAGGCATAGTAGATCCAAAAATCCATAGAACATCACACGAAAACACTCATGCACTCAATGATATTGCAAAGCATAAGGCTCTACAATAACATACATGATTATCCTCAATGCAAGGTATAATTGATCTAAATCTCTTCCTTAGACACAAGAACAAGATCCAACATATTGACACAATGGCTAATAGCACACATAGAATTGACCACTAAGATGCACATAACTCTTGTGCAATCTTTATACAAGTTACTTCATATAAAAATGTATTGAAAACTAATATTTATCAAATTATACTTCTAAAACCTTAGGAAAATATTCACCATGATTAACTTGGAGATTCCCCATTGTTTCCAATCTTGGACTCAACATTTCTGATTATTTTCACATTGTAATTACTACTTCAGAACTTTTTCCTAGTTAAATAAAACATTAAGAGGCTTGATAAGACATCTCTATGTCAAACCTAACATTTAAACAATATGTATCCTCTAAAGGTAAGAATATTCCTTCTAGTGTAATACATATTTCTAGAGACATTTCCTCTTTGGACAAGAAGTCTTCCAAGATAATGGGGCATCTACTCTTAGTTACCAACTCTCAAGTAAGATGTCCTTTAGATGACTAAGATGGCTCTTGTGAATGACCAACTCTTAGGCAAGACAACTTTAAGTATTGAAGACATATTCCAAGCTACTCAAAATCTTTTTTCTTCTACCTATAGGGATAAAAAGGGGTTTAGAAGAGATGTCCTTACATGAGCTTCCTCGTCCTTCAAAAAGTGAACTCATGTGAACAATGGAGTAGGGGTAGAAGTGATCCCCTACTTAACTAGTTTTATCTCATTAACTCATATAGCATCATTAGTAGTTTAATCCTTCCAATTGATTAAGTACTCATGCCTCTTTACTCCCAAGTGCTAAAAGCTTCTCTCTTCTTAAGTAAAATTGCCTTCCTCTCTTCTGAAGGCTCGAACTTGTCAATAGTACTCTTCAACTCATTGATGTTACCTTGTAAGATTTTATCATATGCTAGTCCATGGTAATGCATGATATTTGCAACATTAAAAATAAAAACATACCCACATCATTTGGTAAGTCAATTTCAAAAGCATTATTGTTAATTTTGGTCTTTATCCTGAAAGGATCCATCTTTTTAGTCTTCAATTTTGATAAGTTGATACCTCTCAACCTCTTCTTATTCAAGTGCATCCAAAGAAGATCACCAAAAAAAAATTTGGACTTCCTCTTGTCCTCATTCATTTTTAGAATTATTTCTTTGACCTTTTTCTTAAGATTTTCCTTTACTTGATCATGAATACCTTCATCTCTTTCATAAAATATGCATTTAATTAAGCTTCTCATTCAAAGCTCCTAACATTATCCACCATTCTTGGAAAAAATCATAATCAATCTTAAACATGCTCTTCCCAATAATAAAATGAAAAGCATTATTGTAGGAAAATTCAACATGATACAACAAATTCTCCATCCTATTGGATTGTCCTTTACATAAATAGCTTCAAATATTTAGTAAATATTTATTGATCACTTTAGTTTGACCATTAGACTGTGTATGATATGTACTATAAAAATTTATTTTTATTCCTAAAATGTTTCAAATGAACCTTCAAAATGACTAATAAACTTGGAGTTTCTATTACTAATAATATTAAAGGGAATCTTATGCAACCTCATAACATGTTGGAAAAACTAGTTTGTAATATGAGATGCATCACACACCTTTTTGCACAAAATGAAGTATGCCATCTTGAAGAATATTTTCACTATCATAAACATAACGTCATTATCATTTTTGGTCTTTAGAATTGCACTCATAGAGTCCATTAATACATTTTCCTAAGGAAATTTGGTAATTGGGAAAGGCATATAATGTCCATCAACTACTTTACCTTCCTTGAATTTCTAACATGTTAAATATTCCTTCATAAATTTGGAGACTTCAGAGGTCATTCTAGGCCAAAAATAGTGCCTACTTGCAAGCTCTAATGTCTTATCTTTGTCCATATAACCTATTATGCCACCATAATGTTTTTTAATCAAAATCTATTTTCTAAAATTATAATTGGTAATACAAACCTTCTCATTCTTGAATAATAGTTCATTTTAAATGTGATAGTACCTTCATTGGTCTATCTTACTCAATAAGGATTCCTTAAGGCTTCTCTAAGCCTGCTCAAAATTTGAATTATGCTCATACAAATTAATAAAATTATTCATATATTTGACATTAGGAACATTGATATTCACTACATGCATCCTAGATAATGCATCAACCACCACATTGGCTTTCTCATTCTTATGCTTGTGCACGAAATTGAATTCTTACAATTGTGCCATCCGCTTCACATTTTTAGAAATTAAAGTGCTTTGTGGTGAGTCATGAAAGTGAACTCCTTGGGCAAGAAGTAATGCCTGTAATGCTTTATTGCTTAGATAATAGTGTATAATTCCTTCTCATATATGCTATATTTCTGCCTTTATTCATTCAACTTCTCCAAAAATAAAGAAACAAATCTTCCTTCTTTTGAAAGCACCCCTCCAATGGCAAGTCCACTTACATTCACCTCTACTTGAAAACGTTTTTAGAAATCTAATATTACAAGCATTGATTCACTATGGATTTTTCTTCAACAAGTCAAAGCTCCTTTGGGTTTCATTAGCCCACTTGAAATCTTGAATTTTCTTAAGTAATGCAAACATAGGCCATGATATCCCATTGAGATTTTTAATGAACTACATGTAAAACCTCGTAAACCAAGAAATGTTCTTATCTTCCCAACATTTCTAAAAGTTGACTAATCTCTAATAACCTTCATCATAGAAGCTTTCCTTTAAATTTCACTATGGAAATTACATGTCCCTAGTATTTAATCTCCTTTTTAAAGAAATGATTATTTTTTATGTTAACAACCAAATGTACCTTTTCCAATTTGAGAGATACACTCCTCAGATGTTCCTAGTGCTCCTTCTCATTGGAATTGTATACCAAAATATCTTCAAAGAAAATAATACAATACTTACTAGTCAAATTTGTAAGGACATCATTTATCAAACTCATGAATGTGGTAGGAGCATTTGTGAGCCCAAATGGCATCACCAACCACTCAAACAATCCATCCAGTATCTTGAAAGTAATCTTCCATTAATTACTAGGGCTAATTTAAATTTAATGCTCCTCACTCTTCAAATTAATATTGCTAAAAATATCTACATTGGTACAAAAATCAAGGATATCATCTATCCTTGTAATAGGAAACTTGTACTACATGGTTATCCTATTCATAGCCATTGAATCAATGCATATTTTCCATTCATCACTATCCTTCTATGACATAAGCATCGTTGGAATTGCATAATGAGAGATTGGTTCTCTCATCAAGTCATTCACAAGAAGCATCTCTACTTGCATTTGTAATTCAATCCTTTAATTTGGTGCCATTTAGTATGCTTTCTAATTTAGAATCATGGCACCATAGATGAATTCAATTTGGTACTAAACATTTCTCAATAGAAGAAATCCATGCAATTCTTTTTTAAACACATTGGGAAATTGCTCTTTGAAGCCTAGCAAACTTGGTAGACATTCTATGTGTACAACATCATGGTTAGAAGCAATAGTTGAGATAATCACAAGACCAAAACTAGCCTCATTATGTTCCTTAATATATCCCCCTCCTTCCCCTACCCACCAATAAGCATTAAGAAAGTAGTAAGTGAGATTTCCTATCTCACTTGTTTAGTTATCATAGGAATCAACATATGGATGCCATCAGGTCTTACTACACTCCACACATTTCTTACATCATTAAATTTTGTACCATTATCAAAGTTCCAAGGTCTTCAAGAATTACATTAGTCAAATCAATTGGCAACGCATCAAATCTTGAAACATCATGATAACTCCCAATTTTGAATTTTAAAACACATTATTTCCTTAACTCTTAAGAGAAGTATTTAGAAAACCCATGCACCTTCTTAGGTCCAAGATGAGGATAAGCTACTAAAACCAATATAGCAACTACCCAAAAGAAACTAAATTTTTTGGGCTCCCTCATTAGTCCAAATATGAATCCATTTTCCACTAAGCAAACACCTAAACCCAATCCTAAGCAAATATTTCCTTGCAGGATGATCTTCTCTATTCACATTTCCCATGAATGCATAGAACTTCAATTTAGAAACTTCCTTAATTTTTGGAGCATTAGGATTACCTGTTTGAGGAGCTTGGCTAGATGACTCCTCCATATCCAAGTTTTGTACATCCTTGTCCTTAGATGGCTTGTGAAGGGAAATTTCCATTATTTGTGTTCTCACTCTCCACATTTGAAGTAGTGAATCTTGGATGAGTTACTACCTTGATCTTTGTCTTCTGTATCTTGGTTGTTCTTGGTGTTGTCATTCTCATCACCCTTCTCATGCTTCTTGTCATGGCTATCCTATTTATCTTTAGATTTTAACATGGATCCCTTCTTTGTCTTTCCTCTTTGAAGTTTGTTTGCTCCACCAAGTGTCTTCTCTACTTCAAGTGCCAAATCATAAGCCACATCAAGGGTTTGAGGTTTATAGAATGATAAATCTTGTTGATACGTCATATAGAGATCTCTAAGAAAGATTGAAGCTTATTCATATTCCTCCTAATTTAGCTTAACTTGATAGAATAATTCCAAAAATTCAATGTGAATATCCTTGACATATTTGTCTCCTTGTTTAAAGAATTTGAGCTTCATGATTGTCTCTTGTCTTTGCCAAGATTTTTCAAATGTCTAGTTCAACCTATATTTCATTAAAAACTAGTCCTTGATAGGTTGATCATTTTATCTCTCATTACTTTGGGACTTATTTTTCCACCAAGTCAAAGCCATACCTTCTAGTCTATATTCAATAACTGGAACCCTTAAATGATTTAGTACCTCCATAAGCTCAAAATGCTTATCAAGTGCCTTCAAATGGCTTACAAAAGTATTGGTACCATCTATACCATTAAAACTCTTCAATTTTATATAAGGAAGTCTTACAACATTTTTGAAAGCTCTAGCAAGTCTTGCTTCATCTTCATAAGCCAATTTTTCATGAGAAGAAGAAGATGTTTGAGATGGAGCTTTTGAAGTTCTAATATAATGATTTGGATTCCCTTCCCTTGGAACCCTAGGATGATGGATTCTCATATCCCATAGTTGAAATGCTTGTCCTTCTCATCTATTCTCCCTTCACTAGGCTAAGAAACTTCTTCGTCCTCATTTAATTGAGAATGGTCATCATCACCACAAGGTAGAATATAGCTAGGACCTATATTTCTATCCACCTTAGTACTAATTTCATCTTATTGTTCAAAAGTTATATCAAAGATAGATTTCATGCTCTCCATATCTCTATTTAGGGCTTACATATTTTTCTTCTTAGGTGCCATTTGAAATAGGCATAAAAATTCCACAACCAATTTCTTGTCAAAAATAATCCTACTCTCTAATACTAATGTTGAATTAGGGTCACTCCAATTTACTTTAACCCTTTGAAACATACTAAATCTAGATGATATGCAAGACAAATTAATTTCTAGAAAATAAGAAAAATAGCTATATTCTATTAAAAATGAAAGAAGATTATAAATATAGTAGATTCACAAACCCAGAAAACATAACACCAAAATACTCACATAATCAATTATATTTCATAGCATGAGGCTTTACAACCACATATATAGCCGACCTCAATGTAACATATAATTAATCTAGATCTCTTTCTCACACATAGGACTTAGATTCAACACTAAGACACAATGGCTAATAACACATATACAACTAACTATAGAGATGCATACAACGCTCATGAAATCTATCTACAAATCTCTTCACATAAAACATGTAATGAAAACCAATAGGGAAGCCTTTCTCATTATTAAATCAAATATTCCTAGCTATTTCCAATCTTGAACTCCATATTTTTGGTTGTTTCCACATTGTAACTACCACCTTAGGCTTAACAAGATTTCTCTATCAAACTTGACATTTAGGCAAGACATCTACATAAAAGATAAGATGTCTTTTCTAGAAATAATATGTCTCTACTAAGTGTAAGATGTCTTCCCTTTAACTAATATGTCTTCCCTCCTAGCCAAGACGTCTCCTAGGCATATGAGACTTCTATTTTTAATTGCTAGCTCTTACGTAAGACATCTCTATTGAATTGTTGGTATGTTAAAACCTTAAGGAAAATGGAGAATATAGAATGTTTTAAAAAGTGATGTTTTTGTGGGGTCTAAATGAAAGCTCAAGATATGACATCTACAAAGAGATGGTGAAGTGGAGACCACAAGAACTTAAGGGACCATGAACGAGTATGAAGATGTCAACATGGAGACTACAAGGACTAAAGGAAGCATGGAATGAGTATGAGGACCACAAGACAAATGAAGATGCTTCAGTGATCAAGAAGAAGGTAAATTAGTAAGAGGAAGCCTAATGAACTAAAGTTCAAAAGTTGAGAAGATGTCTTGGCTAAAGTGAAGTGCACTCAAAGAAGACGTCTCCCAAAAATAAGAGACATCTCCTTTTAGAAGAAGACATCTCCACAAAGATGTTCCATTTTTAGAAGATATGTCTTCCTAGAAGTGAAGTCAATTTTAGAGAGATGTCCCAATCTCAAAGGATACATCTATACTAGTTGTTAGATAGCCATTACATAAATTTTGAGGTGATTTCAAAAACTCTGAGGCTATAAGAAGACTTCATTTTTCTTGGGTATTAAGCAAGAATTGTACATGAACTATACTATCAAAGTAATCATTGTATATTGTACTTGTGTACTTCATTTGTAAAATCATTTACTTGAGTAATTGAGCTTCAAAGTACAAGGACCTATAATTTGAGTTACATTATTTCCTTGTGATTTTGTTTCTTTCTTGTAGCCTTGTGGGCTTAATGTGCTTCTTGCAAGAATGCATCATAATTAAGCTTGTCAAGATCCTGTGGGATTGAGTGTTTGTGCAATGTCAAAGAACTCTAGAGCAAAGCTCAATTTTGTAAAGTTTGTGGGATCCTTGAAATCACATTCTAAGCTTGTTGGAACCTTGTAGGGTCAAGTGATTTCATAGTGATGAAACACTTTGGTGTGAAGCTCAAAGCTTGTATAGGGTGTGGTGTCCTTCAAATCACATTTTTGAGAAACAAAGTTTGGAGGTGTGCAAGGATTCTACTATCTGAGTGTGGATGTACCCAAGTTGGGGAACCATTTAAAAATTGAGTATGGGTTTTGTGGCTATTTAATTTTAAGTTAGGAAACATATTCATCCCCCTTCTATGTTCTTGATGCTCAATCTCTTGGATGACTAAGATGTCTCTTGTAAATGATCAACTCTTAGACAAGACATCTTCAAGTATTTGAGACATCTTCCAAGCTACCCAAAACCTTCAGTCTTTCACTTATAGAAATGAAAAGGAATTTGGAAGATATGTCCCTACACTAATTCCACATGATATATGAGAATAATTATAAAGTACTATAACAATACCACGTGTTACAATCAAATAGTTTTAATCTAATCATCTCCATTAGTGTTATTTCAATTATTATTTATAAAATTTTAAATTTTATAGATATATGTAGAAAATTCATAACACCTTACTTAGGCATCCCTTTTTTTTCTAGTATTTTTTTTATGAAAATTTATTTTTATTATATCTATCTAAGTCAAATTAACTAGTGCAAAATACATTTATAGCAATAAATCATGAGTAAAATAGATGTGTTCAATAGCCATGCAACTTAAATATTTCTTATATATAATTTTCTAAAACCAACACTAGTAGCTTGAATAACTTAGAAAAAGATAGATTAGATGCTTGTTATTTTCTTCTAAGTAATCTATTCAACAATATTCTAATAATACATGTTATTCATCTTCTACTACTTCTTGTAAATAAAATCAACATATCTTGTCTTTATGCTACTCAGTTTTTTTACTTCTTGTAAATATAATCAACATATCTTGTCTTTGTGATGCTTAATGTTTTAGTTTCTAGTTTTTACTAGGAGTTGGTGTGATCCCATTCTTATTTGACTACTTAGTGGTCTCATAAATATTGGAATTCCTGCATGTATATACTCAACTTCATCATTATGGCTCTAGGTGATGATCTTTGTAAAGGACTATCATTTGGAATAATGATAAGGAGCTTGTTTCTCAAGTTAAAGAATTAGGTTTGAGGCTAAGTGTAACCACTCAAAGTTGTTAGGCTTTCACTCCTCTACCAATCCTCCTAAGACCCTGCTTAGTTGGATTAGCAATGTGGCTCCAGGTGATGATTATCATTGTACATTCAGGTTCATCATACTTACCACCTCTAATGTTTTGCAATAAAAGTGAAAACATTTTTTGTATTTGCATCTTATTTTGCCATCTCTCTAAAACTTTCTCTTCAACAAGTTTCTAAGTTTTTTTTAGTTTATTATTACATTAACATTTTCTATACCCTATCTTTTAGCCACAATCTTTCTTCATGACATTACCCCCATTGCTAAGCTTTTTAGATGATTTCTTCTAAGATCTAACTCTTATTTTTATTATTCAAATAGAATGTTAATAATTGATACATTGTGATGAGTGGCGAGCTACCCCTACACTCCACCATACGAATACGAGCGTGCACGCACGATCCGGTCGAACTCCACAGACTAAATGCCTTAACACCACAAGAAACACTTGGGGTTAATCGTTCGTTGTCTTCCCAGGCTTGCTTGTAAGTGTCACGGTGTATGGTTAAGCAAGTCTGAGGTATGTGATTTTTTTGGTATTTTCGGCTTATCTTCTATGCTACCAGGAGAAAGGGTTGAGAAAACTAAACTAACTCTAACTAAGATCTAAGTCTAAATTAACTAGCGTCAGCATCCGTTCCCACTTACCGGACACACCCTGAACTATGCAACTGCAGCTTACCAAACGCTAATCGTTACTGGGATCGCCACACGTAACGCAAGTGCTCGAAGTGGTCGTACTGAGGCACCTATTTAGCCTACGTGTGATAAGCAGCCGATTCCTTAGCCAGCCGTACACACCCGTGGGTGCTCGTAACTAAGTCGTACTTATCACACGATCTAGCCTAGCAATGAGCAGCCGATTCCTCAACTAGCCGTACACATTAGACCCTGGAGTTACCAAGCGCAGAATCCTGGAATACGCTACTGGGTTACCAAGCAGCCAATGCTCGTAATTGAGTCGTACTCATGCATTGCGTCAAGCAGCCGATTCCTTGACTAGCCGTACACGTCCGTAGACGCTCGTAATCAAGTCGTACTTGAACGCACTAGGAAAGCAGGAAATTAAAGCAATAAATGAAACCACGTGCTGCAAGGTTTATCCAATCAAGTTCGTCTTTATTGCCGTACACAACTTGGGTTCAGGTTACAAGCTGCTCGAATAAAGAGCCGTTCACTCTAGGACTCCTACTGCGGGCACATGGGAAAAATTCTAACTCTGGAGTGATCAATCTGCCAGAGCTTCGCTACTTCTAGCCAGGATTGGGAAATGAAGGGAGTGCTGCCTCTTATTTATAGATATGGCGGCGAACCGCGATATTGCTTACGCGATATCGCAGGAACAGACGCGATATCGTGACGGCTGCGATATCGTGTACGCGATATTGCGGCACATGTAGGTCGCGTCTCATCATACCCCCATGACTGAATGAAAACTCGTCCTTGAGTTCCTTACAATGATATCAGGTAGGTATGGGATTATTAGGGGAAATGGAACTAATGGGATGACATGTGAACGGTCTTTATTACAAGACTTGACAAAACTGGTGTTCATGACAACAAGGGTGAACACCTTATTACAATGACATCAGGCCACAGTTGGCAGCTGAGAGAAAAGAGGAGAGAGAATAGAAGAGAAGAAGAGAGAAGAGTCTTGTTGCTGCCAACGCCTAGATTGCGCCTTCCGTTGTCCATCCGTAAGCGCATTATCAATTCTGCTCCTTGCATAGCGGCTTCAATGCTGCTCCACTCCAAGTGTTTGCTCCAGATCCATTCCGTTGTTGTATGATGGCCATCTGCACCCACAACACAATCATATATTAGCAAGGGTAATTGAATCATTAAGTAAATCATACCTTGCTTCGGTGTAAGTTCCTTGGCTAAGTTGTGGTATGGCTAATATGGATCTAGGAAAATGTAGATGATGACTACCGAAGGTGTAGGGGTTAGGAAGAAAAATGAAAAAATCCGGGGCTTAGGATAAAAATCGAAAAATCAGGCCCCGTACCCCCATGACTAATCGCGAACCTCCGGTAGCGTTAGAATGGAAAAAGAAAAGGAGTAGGAAGGATAGGTAAAAAGGGACAACTATGGCATCTGTGAAAGGGATGTCATGATGGAAATGAACAAAAATGAGAACTAATTGCAAAAATTTAAGGAAAAGAAGTTAACTAAGGTTCCAAATAGGAATGACAGTGGGTCCTCCCCAAAGTAGGCTCATGCCCGTAATGCCCTGACAATCCCACATTCAAAGAGTCCGTAGGCTCTGGGAATGTCCTTTGGAACAAGAGTTAAAATATTAACTGGAAGAATTTACCAAAATGAAAACAAAGCATCAACCAAAATATACACTAATGATACAATCGGCAATGAGGTGAACAATGGAGAGAAGGATGGAAAGAAGAGAAGTGGAATGGAATCCCAAGAACAAGGTGGTGTACAGCCCCTTGTGTGTTTGATGATTAATGTGACTTGGCGAATCTCATTCCAAATCTGGCTCAAACCAACCACTTCCAGTGACTTCGCATCAATGCATTTGGTCAAGCCATCACCTTGGGTAACAAGGATGCATCTTCGAAGAGCCACCACCATTCCGACGAAACAAAGGAGAGAATGGGAAGTGAGAAGGGCCTTAGTTAGAGGGAACACTTTGGTTCCATAACCAGTGCTTGCAGCCCAAATTTTATTTCGTCTGAGGGGTGTGCTTTGAATCCTCACTTTTAGCTTTTTAGCTTTTTCCCCTTCTTTTTTTTTCTTCTTTTTTTTCTTTTCTTTTTGTTGCTTTGTGTTTTTATGTGTGGGGACCACACCATGCAAAGA
>MNCI01006178.1:118715-141129 GCA_015680685.1 Gnetum montanum
CGATATCGCGGCACATGCAGGTCGCATCTCATCACATTGCTTCAACTTCTAATGCTAATAAATTAACTTCTAATAAAAGTATTGCATATGAAACTTGATTTTTCACTTTGAATTCATACAACAAGAACTATTCTTGAAGTTTTTCAATTTTCTTTTTCATAATTCTTAATCAATATGTAAATCCTACACTAGATATCCATAAAGCACTATAGCTTGTATGATTACTTAGAAAAGATATTTTTGAACTATTTGAGTCTAAATATTATGATGATTACCTTTTTTCTTCATTGTACTAAATCCTTTAGTCATTTGTAACTTATCATGATATATAATGAGGTGTTGGCATAGACTCTTGATTTGAAAGCTCCAAGTCATGGGTTTAATTCTAGTGGACAATGTTGAGTTATAAAATTCTAATTGGACTATAGGTATTTTGGTGTACCTATATAATAATTATTTCAAGGTTTCCCCCAATTTTGAGAACATTCTAATCCCAAATATTTGTATTTCTTCACACCCTCAAGTCTTTTATTTCTTAGTTGGAAAGTAGAATATCTCTTCTAAATTAGTATTTTCTTAATTTTATTTTTTTTACGTTCACAAATTTTTATAATTGGTGCAACATTGCTTCTAACATTTTTGAATTTGAAATTAGTGTTACATCATTTGTAATGATTAAAAATTTGTATTCATGGCTAATCTACTTTGATAATATAATTTGTAGATACTTTTCTTAATGAGCAACGAGCATGTTCAATGTCCAACCATATGAGTGTAGAAGTGTATGTGTAGAACTTGTTTTGGATCACATAGGATAATTTGATACTATCATTGAGGTTATAATGAGGCATGTTCATTTGTTAGCAATGAGGTTATGTCAAGATATTGTCATTAAGTCATGGGATTGATTCTAGTGGGTAATTCTTAACTATAAAGTTTTAAATGGACTATGTATGTTGGGGTATACCTATATTATAATTATTTTAGGGGTTTAACACACCCCTTCCCCAGAAATATAGCCTTTAATGACTTCTATAGTCAAGCATAAAATATTTGAATTTTGCAACATTTGTGACATTTTTATGTTTTTGGGATATTTAAAATATTTAATTAAACTCTTTGCTTGACCAATATATTATAACTTGTATCCTTAAACTTTATATGCTTCATAAATAGAAAAATTAAATAATCCTTTTTACTTGAGATGTTTTGACACATCTTGCATTTTAATGCAACAAGTTGAGAATAGTTAGTGAAAAGTTTGAAGACAAACCTTGAAAGAAAGATGTCTTAGTTTTGTACAACTTGATATTTTTTAAGTTTAATTTTTTTTAAATATTATGTATTTTTGTAAAATTGAATGATATATAAATTTTAGATATTTTAACCATGTATATATTTTTGTAAATAAAGTATACAATATAATTGTTATGAAAATTTCAACTTTGCAAACTTCTCCAAGACATTGTAAGGATAATCTTTCATTTCTTTATGCACTATACATTTGGAACAAAATAATATTATTTTAATAATATTATATTAATATGTATAATATTATTTTAATAGATATATTATGCACTATACAATTTTATTCAAGGCTAAACTAATGTTGTTAATATTGTCTTATTATGTACATTTCATTTAGATATATTTTGACATTTAATTTTTTCTTTTTTTAAAGGAAAGAAAAGTCATGGCTAGTAGGATAACCCGTACCCACATAACAAAGTAGATGTAATCCAATAAACAAGAGGACCCTATCACAATAAAACTCCACTATTGCCACATCTATAATGAAGGGAAAAATCGAATCCAAAATCTTCAATTTTTATTAGTTATTCTAATTTTCAATTCTGGTCCCAAGCAAAGATATAAAAGGAGGGTTAGCATTAGGTTGGCAAGTGGATAATAAAACCTTGCCAAATCTCATGGAAAAAAAGTGCAAAGAACATCAGACAATGAGCCTATAAACAAAGTTTGCTACATCATTATTCTAGGGAAGCCAATGATAGAAAGATTAAAGAAAACATGGAAAAAATAATAAAAAATGATTTGAAAAAACTATAAATTAATAAAGATCTAGCTCTTTATAGAGGTGAATGATGAAAAAGAACTTGTGTAGCTGATCCCATTTTATTAGGAAAAGGCTAGGATGATGATGATTTTGATGAGGTTGGGGGACTAAAGGAATAGAAGGGTTTGGGTTATTAAAGTCTAGAAATAATTGTAATATAGTTATAGCCTAATATATATAGTCTACTTAGAACTTTATAACTAAGAATTTCCTACCAAGATATTTTATTTTAACAATATTTACCACCAATAGATTCTTTTCATTCATAGCATGGACGTTGGTTACTTATAGGATCTTTTGGGTAGTATTCTAGAATCTATGCTTGGAAGATGGTTAGAAGTAAATTATATTCAAGAAATTTTCTAGGTATAATTTAAGATACATCATTCTAATATATATCATTGCATTACTTTCATATATCTTATTGATAGAAGGAAAGATCCACACATGAAAGCTTTTATCTATTTTATAGAGTTTCCTAAGGCCTATGATTCTATCATTGAAAAATTTAGAATTTCCTAGCACATTATTATTTCCTATCTAACAACTTTATAAAGAAGTAGGCATTCAATTTGAAAATCAATAAGAAAAATTTTCATTTAATAGTTTTATCAGTGTTAAAATTTATTTGGGCTTTTCGTGAATAGTGGATGCATAAAAGACTAACTCAATTTGCAATTACAATTAGAAGTACTCCTATTATAACACCTTGTTATTTAGAACTTTGAATCTTAGGTTTAGTATTTATTTTCCTATTATTGATTCTTAAGCATATGAATTTATTTATAATATAATATGATCTAATTTTATGTTGTATTCTGAGAATGATCAATTCTAGTGTATTCTAACATATCTTCTACTTAAACAAGATTGACTTTTATTTCTTTGATTTTTATTTAATGGATTTAATCTCTCCATAAATCCCTTATGGGAGATTCTAAATTACTTTGAACTTATTCAATTGATACCAAAATTTCTACATCTTCTATTAATGCAAACTTTTTTGTTAATTTTCATATTGCAGATTTACAAGTTGGTGAGCAAAAATTCAAAATTCCTTCTTTTAGTGATGTTGATGCAACTAATATACATAATCGTTTCTTCTTTATAATGTATAGAAGTCACTGGTGGTTGATGTTATATCACAATATGTATTCATTCAAATTTTTTGTTACATGTCTCATAATAGAAGTTTTTCTTTGTACTTAAATGATGTGATGTAAAAACATGATATTCAAGTCATTTAGGCCAATCATTATTCTTATTTTTTTTTGCTTATTTATCTAAGCAATGCTTTGAAGGTGTAGGGTGTCCTAAAAATAGGATCTTTTACACATACGTATGTAGTGTTGATCATTTGTAAGTGAACTCCAGATTTTGATATCTAATCTAAAGAATATTCTAAAGTTCCATGTTTTGATGAAATATTTAACCTTTCATTGATTTTTTTTTAAAAAATGGACAATAAATTATTATTATTCCTGGTTCCATCAAGCATATAAAATCTATTTCCATACTATTTGATTTTTGAAAATGTTTTTTTTTTGTGGAAATCAAACTTCTTAATCATAAAAAGAATTGGTTCTATAAGTAGGGGGAAAGACTTATATTCAACCAATTATATATTATAAGCTTCTTAATTCTTGAAATTTTTATCATCACAAAGGACATTTGTTTAATGTTTATTCTTTTTTACTCAAGAAAAAAGATATCGAGGAAAAGGAAAAACATGTTGAAGTTGACAATAAGAAAACAATTTGACATTAAAGATACTAAACATTAAGTTAATGTCAATGATAAGAATGATCAAATGAAAACAAAGAAATATGATAAGATGGAAAATTTTGTGAATGTTTTCACATGTACTATAGGATGTATTAGTCAATCTAGACAAAATTTGTTTTTATCTAACAAAATCAATGCTAACTAAAAGATCAATACCAATATGGAAAATTAGATTATAGGTGATGCTTATCAATGCAAGGTTAATATTAAGTGGTGAAGTAATGGTGATGTAGATTATGTGCCCCCAACTTCTCACATTTTTTAAGATGCTAGTATGTTGTCATAGATTTCTATTGCTACCTCAAATAGTTTTGGTGCTTTAAGTATTAAGTATAGATGTTAAGAGTATTGTAAATATTGTTAGAATGAGGGCCATCCTCCTAACTAATAATTAATCTTCTTTCTTTTATTTTTCATACATATCAAGTATAAGGTTTTACACTTGAGGAGATTTCCTTAAATATTTTCCTTTTTATGTTGTTTTTGGTGTTCTATCATCNTAAATAGTTTTGCTGCTTTAAGTATTAAGTATAGATGTTAAAAGTATTGTAAATATTGTTAGAATTGTAACGACGGAAAATGTTGGTAGCTAGAAAATACCAAACAAAAATCCGTGTACACAGTCTTAACCACGGATTCGTGCGAGGGCTACGCTGGAGAAAACGAATCCACAGTGCCTTAAACGGTCTTGTCGATCAGATAGGGACTTACTCAATCAGTAAATTGACGATTATTATAGATGTTCCGTGAAATAATTTGATTTGATGAATCGTAAAAGGAGTAGAAAATGATGTAGATAAATTGCAATAACAATAACATCAACGTAACAAGGAGGATAGGATTTAAGAAAAAATGTGCAATTCCAAGATCTGGCTTCGACCCGAAAATTGAGTATATTGTATACAAAGTTTCAATGGAAATATCCGCTTATCTTGTGCGAAACATACACAAAATAACAGGAAAACTATTCAACAAGGAGTACAGAATGAAGCTCGGTCTACCTCGTAAGCCAAAGATTGGATGCAAGGAAGGTCAAGCTTGGATGTCTATCGATCAACTGTTTCTGATCAATAGATCTTGCCAACCGAACCAGATGATCTCTTGATCTCCGATCTATTCCCTTTGCTTTCGGTAGTCTCTGCTCAAACTGCAAATGATCAAACTATATTTTTTCCAAAAGGGGTGATCGCTCCTTCTGCCAATGCTCCAAGATGTCTCTTGTCTCTACTCAAAGGTGTTAACTGCTAAAAGTTGAAGATGCTAGCCACCTCTTGTTCCTTCGTCAACTAGAGTATTTATAAGTTCGACAACATGTGGAGAAGGCATGGCCCTGATGACACGTGTCTCGAACCTTCAAAATACCGTTGACTTGACCATCTTTATGTTCAAATTGGCTATGTCGCATTACATTTCTGGGCAAGGTACACTGTTAACCGCTTTTGCTGAAGTTGTCTCGTGATTATGCACAATACGCTCATCCATGTATTGTGCGTTGGATAACAGGTGCATGTTTGACATTGTATTAGCTGGTCTTAGGCTACCTTATGCCTATTTACGCTATGTTGCATGATAGAGCGTAATAAAGCATGGAAATAGTTGATTCAAGCTGTTTTACGCTCATTTACGCCACAAAGCGTAATAGAGCATAAAATGGTCAACTTTACAATAAATTTACTCTTGCCTACACTACGTAGTGTAATGAGCGTAAAGAGACCAATTTGCAAAAAGGAAGAAGTCAATTTACTGCGCTTCCTTGGACTCTGACTTTGACTTTTTGAAGCTCGTTACGCTGCTTTGCGTAATGGAGCGTAAACCCAACCCTGGACAAAAGACTTAGTAGATATATGACAAGTCGCATATTATGCTGCTTAGGCCTTAGATTTTATCAAATCTGCCGAAGTAAGTTACCTTTTGATATCAGGCTATGTTAGAGAGAGTTACGCTAAGCATCACTATGCTATGTTGCGTAATGTAGCGTAAAGATAGAAAACATAGTAAGATTAAAATCTGTAACGAACTTGGAGACTTGATGTTGCATGCCTCTTTGCCTTACTTTGCCTTCTGGAATTCGTCGGGAACTTCTGTCCTAAATCGTGAATCTTCGCCTTAGGCCGATTTGCAATTTCCACGGTGTTTCAATGACCCCTCTTTGTTGACGGTTAGAGGGCTTGCCCGAAAGATGTCAACAAAGAATACAAAACACCGAATGGGTGAAAGTACCAACAATATTTATCAAAAGGTACTCAAGTATCATCCTGCCAACGTAGAGGTGCAGAAATGAGGGAAACGAGAGATAAGGTGGTATGGGAGGAAACAGGTTCGGGGAAGACCCAAATGAGGTTCAGGGAAGACCCAAATGAGCGGGTATAGCTTTTTCACGCATAAGCAATTAGGCATTCTCCTGCGATTGTGTTTGCATGAAGTTATGCCATCATTTTTGTGTTAAAAGGGGTTGCGTAAACGAATTGTGTTGCATCTGCATGACCTAGGTGAGGTGTGTTTCGCCCATTTTGCCGACCCACCCTTTTTTTTTGCCATCCACTAGGTGAGTTGCGTTATGCCGGCTCATGAACTTGAGTGTAATGCAGATGTGGAAAGCGTTTCACGTTTTGCGTAAGGGAAAACAGATGGAATGGCTAAGGAGGGGAAGTAAAGGCTAAATGTAGGATTATGCGGAACATAGGGATGTACCCGCAAGTGGACAGGTTAACTTAAGCAGCCATCTCAAAATGCTGTCAGTATTACACCACTCAGATGAACGTACCTTTGAACTACATCCTCATAACAAGTAACCTGCAACCAAAGAAGAAAACAGAGGATACCATTGCTCATGCGAATCACCGGAGAGGTTGTTGAAACAAGTGCGCTTTGGGGCGATACAAAGCGAATAAGCCACCAGGGAGGGACCATAACCAGAGGCCAGGATCTTCACTGATGACGCTTGGCTCAACATATCACTACTAAAAAACATCAGACTCGTTGCACCCAACTGGTTATACAGAGAACTAGCTAGGTGAATCTGTGAAGCTAGAGACTAATAGTGATGATGAGCAAAGATCCCCAAAGTCGTAGTTGATGAGAACTCCTTTGGGGCTTCGAACGGTGAAACTAACCTCTCAAAGGTACCATCACTGAAATGGGTGTAGTGACGATATCTACAAGGGGTTAGTAGTATGCCGTTCAGCACATCCGAGGGATCAGTAGAATGCTAGTGAGGTAGCGACGCTGGGGCTGTCCTAGCATCCCACCCCATTTGTTTTGCAGCTACACGAAGATGATTACGCTCACTTGATTTGCATGATGGCAGTCTGTAAGTCCCAGTTTTAAGTCCTGGTAGACTGTCATTGCTAGT
Source organism: Gnetum montanum (assembly GCA_015680685.1). Lineage (NCBI taxonomy): Eukaryota > Viridiplantae > Streptophyta > Gnetopsida > Gnetales > Gnetaceae > Gnetum > Gnetum montanum. Next base: position 125,927 of record MNCI01006178.1, read on the forward strand.
TTTAAGTCTCAGCAGACCATGGTCCCAGTTTAAAGTCTAGGAAGACCAAGAAATGCTAGTTTTACGTCATAGCGGACGGTGGCAAAGCTGATTTATGGTCTCAGTAGACCATGCTATGGATGTCAGTTTTGTGTCATGACCCAGGGACAAGTCTGTGCTGGTTTCACGTCTTAGCAGATGGCTACTTACCTGTGCCAGTTTCATGTCATGGAGGATTGCTGGTACCAGTTTAGCGTCTGGCGAACACGTGCAGAACATGCCAGTTTTTCGTCTTGGCGGACTTGTACAACACAGCCAGTTTTACATTGTAGCGGACGGTTGCAACTTGCCAGTTTCGCGTCATGGCGGATGATCAGTGCCAGTTTAGCATTGTGGCAGACGCGTAAGAGGAATGCCAGTTTTACATCGTAGTGGACGGTTGTTGCCAGTTTAGCATCATAGCAGACGATCGTTGCCAGTTTAGCATCATAGCGGACGATCGTTGCCAGTTTAGCGTCATAGCGGACGATTATTGCCAGTTTAGCATCATAGCGGACGATCATTACCAGTTTAGCATCATAGCAGATGATTGTTGCTAGTTTAGCATCATAGCGGACGATCAGTGCCAGTTTAGCGTCGTGGCAGACGGGTGATAGGAATGCCAGTTTTACGTCGTAGTGAATGGTTGTTACCAGTTTAGCGTCATAGCGGATGATCGTTGCTAGTTTAGCGTCATAGCGGATGATCAGTGCCAGTTTAGCATCGTAGCAGATGATCAGTGCCAGTTTAGCATTGTGGTAGATGCGTGAGAGGAATGCTAGTTTTACGTCGTAGCAGACGATTGTTGCCAGTTTAGCGTCATAGTGGACGATCGTTGCTAGTTTAGCGTCATAGCGGACGATCAGTGCTAGTTTAGCATCGTAGCGGACAATCGTTGCCATACCTGTTGTTAACACTGGATCTGCCACTAAATGTAGTACCACTTCAGATATATATGATTCACAGGATTCGGTAACTTGTTGCCATTGATATCTACTAGTTTGAATACTCCGTTGCCATACACATCAGCTACTAAGAAAGGGCCCTCCCAATTTGTAGAGAATTTGTCTACTGGTTCGTGAATAGCCTTGAGAACCAAATCTCCCTTCTTGATCGGACATTGTTGAAGATTATGGTGGTGCTTCTACCTCTTCTTATCTTGATACTTTTCGATGGTATCAAGCGTCTGTATTCGCTTCTCCTCGACTGAATCCAAATTCATGATCCGAGACTCGGTGTGTTGAGCCTCATTTATAATCATGGAGAGGACCATCTGTAGAGAAGGAACCTATAACTCGAGGGGCAGCACCACCTTAGATCCATAGACTAGGCTATAGGGCGTACTGTCTATAGCTATTCTGCATGTGGTACGATACGCCCATAGCACATAGAGGATCTTTTCATGCCACCGTCTCTTGTTGCTGTCGAGCATTTTCTTGAGCAGGTTGATGATGAATTTGTTTGTTGCTTCAGCTTGACTGTTCGCTTGCGGGTAATAAGGTGAAGAAAAAGATTGTTTAATGCCAAGACTGTCACAGAAAGATTTGGTTTCCGTACTTTTAAATTGTGGACCATTATCGATCACGATAGTCATCGGGAGGACAAATTTGGTTACAATGTTGTCTAGAATGAAATGATAGATCTGTTAAGACGTGATCTTCCGTAAAGGAATGGCTTCTACCCACTTCGTGAAATACTTGGTGGCAGTGATTATGAAGCTATGACCTGTGGAAGATTTCGGTGTGATAGGCCCTATAATGTCTAGTCCCCATCGTTGAAAGGGCCATGTTATCTGAGTCGTGTGTAATTCTGTAGGTGACACGTGTATAAGGTTTGTGTAACGTTGACACCTGTCGCACATTTTAACCTTTGTAAGACAATCTTTTTCCATGTACAGCCAATAATACCCTAAGCAACGGATTTTTGAAGCCATAGCTTGTGGTGCTACGTGTCCTCCGCATAATCCCTCGTGGACCTCGCCAACTATACGTTGTGCTTGGTCTTTGTTAACGCAAGTAAGCAGCACTCCATGAAAAGAGCGTCTACAAAGAGTACTATCTCCTATGATGACGTACTACCTAGCTCGCTTGCGGATTGCGTCTTTTTGCGCACGTGTTAACTCGTGCGATGGTTCGCCATGTAAGAGGTAAGTTTTAATGTTTTCATACCACTCTGGCATTCTATCCTCGAGCAATGAAGATATTTGCACCACCTAAATGATAGGACCTGTACAATCTGTTATTAAGGTGGGACAAGTGTCGAGCAGGTGTGATGGCACGTTTAAAGCCAATGTAGCTAGTGCATTGGCTAGTGTGTTATCATTGCGTGGCACGTGTTGGGCATCGATGGTCGTGAACCGCTTCAGAAGATCTTTAGCCATATCGCAGTAGGGCTATAAATGTGCAGCCTTGTAGGCATAGATTCCTGTGATATGATTTATAACAAGCATCAAATCACCCCTAATTGCCAGGTGTCGAACATCAAGCTCTCTGGTAGTTAGTAATCCCCTGAGGAGCCCCTCGTACTTTGCCACATTGTTCGTATAGGAAAAGGTCAAGCGATAAGCGTGAAGATGCACATCCTCAGGTGATAGTGTAATAACTGTGGCAGCACTGCCGCCTCTAGTGGTTAAAGCTTCGTTGAAATATAACATTGCTTCGGGGCCTGTTAGGATAGGGCTTAAGCTATGTACATGCTCATCTGGAAACTCAGGCTCTATGGTTGCCTACTGGCAATAGGTGATGTTATTAATTGGTCAGCTATCGCTTGGCCTTTCGTTGAAGATTAACCAATGTAATGTAGATTGAATTCTACCGTGATAGCTTTTCAACGAGGTATTTTACTACTTTCGTATAGATTATGCGTAATGGCCCTAAGGATGTTATTTTTACAGATAATGTTAACCTGGCTACGAAAGAGATAATGTCTTCACTTCTTGACTGTAAACACTAACACTAAGCAATTACGCTCTACTTTGTTGTACCTCGTTTCATACGCACATAGAGCATGACTCAGGTAATATATGAATACTTCTAACCCATCATTCCTCTTTTGATAGAGTAATGCAGCTAAGGCTACATCTAAAGTTGTGAGGTAGATGTAAAACGGTTGATCCCTTTGTGGTGGAAAAACTATTGGCAAGTGTTGAAGCTCTTGTTTTAAGCTATCAAACACACGCTAACAATCGTCTGTCCATTTAAAACTAACCCCTTTTTTAAGAAAATGTTGCATAGGGTGTAATTTATTGATTAACCTCGAGATGAACTGCCTGATAAACTGTAACCTCCCCTGCAATCCACGTAATTGATTGAGATTTGTAGGTGGTGTCAATTCAACAATGGCCTTGACTTTGTCAAGATCCACGTGTATACCAGTTTTCGATACCACAAACCCCAGCATGCATCCGATTTTGACTCCGAATACACACTTCTTTGGGTTGAGCCGGAGGTCGTATTTTGAACATCTATTAAGGACTAACTCCAGATCCTCTGAATGGTCCTCTGACTTTATAGACTTAACAGCTATATCGTCAACATAATCATTTAGTTTCCCTAGGAGGTAATCACTAAAGATGTACGTCATGGCTCATTGATATGTAGCTCTGGCATTTTTTAACCCAAAAGGCATCATGGTGTAACAAAAGGTCCCCCAGGGTGTCATGAATGTCGTTGTTAGCTGGTGCTTTGGGTTGATGCGTATTTGATTGTAGCCTGAGAAGCCATCCATGAAGGATAAAAGTGCATGCCCAGCGGTTGTATCCACCAATTGATCGATACTCGGTAATGGGAAATTATCCTTAATTGTAGCTTTGTTCAAGTCTTGGAAGTCTATGCAGATGTGTATTCCTCCGGTCTTTTTGGGAACAACTACAATGTTGGATACCCAGTCTAAGTAATCGACCACGCGAATAAAACCAGCCTGGTATAGTTTAGTGATTTCATCACGCACTGCTAGCGCAACCTCTGGCTTAATCTTTCGTGCTTTCTGTCTAACTGCTTTGATATGGGGATCTAGAATTATGTTGTATTGTATTAACCTTGGGTCTAGTCCCAGCATATCTTTGTATGACCATGCAAACACTGTGATATTGTTCTAGAGGATCTATTTTATGTCATCATGTGCCTTTTGGTCTAGTAAAGAACTAACCTTAAGAGTTTTATTCTCACCCCTATGCATAACCATAGAGACCTCATTGAGGGAATCTTCAGTTACATCTCCAGCTTCCAGATCTAGCGTACGCGTCGATTGTTCTGGCCAGTCTAGAGATGTTTCCTACGTGGCTATGGTTGCATCATCAAGGGCAAGGTTGGTTTCTACTAATGTGGGATCAAGTTGTTTAATGGTTTCCCCATGTGGGCCTATTAAAACTAGGGATACAGATAAAGTTTCATCCATTTGCCAATTATCCTACAAAATTGTCAAATACGAAAGTAATTAGAAAGATGCTAAGTTCGATGTGATAAGTATTTAACGAATAACACTTGGTTTAGTCTGAAAGGATGTGATGTGACATTACTGAGCGTAAAAAAGCTAACTGAATTTTAAATTCTATGAACAACCTGTAATTAATGTGACCTGATTACGAGGAGATAAGATGCACTAGTTTAGGGTCGTTTCAAACCGTAATGCATGCGATATCTGTTGCAATTAATGCCTTGATTTTCGGGTTCCAGCTCATACTAACACCAGCACTTGGGTAAGTTTCACTGAAATCGGGCATCAACTCGGTTAATTTCGCATATAAGTAAGTAGTTCTCATTGAAAAAAGGTTGCTGGCCATTGCGAATTTGAATTCTCAACCATTACAGAGAGAAAGAGGAAGAGCGAAAGATTGGAGCGCGTTACTCATGAAAGCGTGAAGGTGTGAAGGTGTTAGAACTGCAACAATGGCACCAAAAGTAAGAGGGAAGAATGCCAAATTGGCCAAGATTGACGAAGTGCAAGGGAGCCTGCAGCGTGCCTCGCAGGCAGTGGTCGAAGTGAGAGACGCTACGCCTTTGAATCGGTAGGCCATCCCTTGCTTATTCGTATTGTTTTTAATGATATGCCTCTTCTTGTAGCGTCGTCTACGTAAATTAGAATTTTAAACTATAGACCTCATGTTAAAATGAGGGTTTATACAATAGGATTGCATCTATTGCCGTTGCCAGGGACAAACCTTGTACTATTACAAGGGTTTAGGTGATTTCGGCTATATAGCTAAAGTGTAATTTGTAAATTTCCTATAGTTTGGACATGCAATGAGAATCTAGAAGATAATGTGTTTATTATTTTCTCTGTACAGTATCATGTTAAAACCCATCTTAATCATCTTGGATATAATTAGGGTTTTATGCTGTATAAACCTGATCGTACCCAACATTCCTCCCCCTCAGACTTGGTTGCAGGGGAGGGCTATATGGTTCCGAAAGGGTGTGCTGAAATTTCTACAGTTTTTACTACGCAACTACAACATTATTGTATGTTCACACCTATCAGGAGATATTGCTGGCGCCATTTTGGAACACTTGTTAGTGGGTTCTACGCAGGGAATCCTGGCTTTCTTGACAGATGGGGCTATCGACACTGGTCATCCCCAGGACTGCAAACTTAGCGCCAGAGGGTTGAGGTGCTTAAGTTGGATTTGGGAAATGGCTAGGTTTAGCTATTACCATGCGTACAATACTTTGTTCATGGCCCATCATGTCTCGACTTACTTCCAGAACTCACCAGGCACAGTGTATTATTCAGGCGGGTAAGTTGTTTTTGTTGGTGGTATTGTCATTATGTGTCTAATGTATGGATTTGTAAAGCGTAAGATAATAATGTGTTGTATGATACAGGTTTTTTATCAATGAACATGGGTTAGTAGGCAACAATGATACATTTTCTTGGACCAAAACAACGATAAAGGGGGTTTACCTGGACCAGCAACGTATGCGTCAATGTAATGGGGCAGATGGCGTTTGACATTCATGAGTATTCCACCTGTTATGCTAATTCCTTCCAGAATTGCCAGAATCTCGGGTGGTTACATGAAGAATGGACTTTGGACCTGCCCCTTACTATCGCGGATGTGCAGAGGAAACTTCCTTCATTTCCTTTGCCATTTGAACCCAGTAAAGTTTCATTTTTGTTATTAATTACTGTATATTTTATTGTTTTTGTTTTATGTTTGAAACATTGTGTAATATTGTTTTTGCTACTGTGACATGTGTTTTGCATTGTTCAGTCAAGGAATCCTGGGAGATTACCCTTACAATTTCCGGCCGTGAGGCGAACACCCTACTTTTCTGGTATGGTGACATTAAGGAGGCACAACGCTAGCTCGGTCACGCGGCGGCCCCAATTGCGTTAGTCACCAAGCTGCGGGAAGTGAGGCTAATGCATTTATTTTTTGCCATGACCCCTGATGTCTCTGCCAGTGAAATGTAACCTTGGTCAACTCCTTTAGCGAGAGGGTTGAGCATTTTTACACGCGCGTGCATCACGTGCGTGTAAATTTTGATATTGATGCTCAGCTATTTGCTAACCTTTTCGGTGTCCCCTCCGATGGCCTTCCCATAGAGGAAAAAGTGAGGAGGAGCCTTAAGTGTCAGGAGGAGTTGGAGGAGTGGCTAGGGACCAAGAAGGAGACTAAGGGGATCCCTTGTGAAAAGATCGAACTGGAGATCGCCAAGACTATCTATCCTCTCTTCTGGGCCCGAGCTTTCCCCAAAACACTCTCGCAAGGGAGGTTCTTTACCATAGAATAGGCCTGTATCATGCGGGAGGTTATGGAGGAAGGGATCCAGTTTGACTGGGCAAGCTGTTTCACTGAGGGTTTACGCACTGAAATGATCAGGCTCCGCTAGAAGCTTGAGTCTCGTTTCAGTGTGCATTTCACCTTCTTCATAGCTTGCCTTTGGCGTTTTGATGAATTTTTGGTTATCCAAAGGAATGGGGTCTGGGTGCAGCAAGACCGAGACCAGCTATCCAAGCCTTGGATTTCCCATATTTTTGGCACTACCCAAGGATAGGATCCTCCGGAGGGGGTTGGTGAGTCTTTTTCTATAACGGCAAGGGATTTGGCAGCGTCTCGAGTGTGAGGCCCTAACAGTGTAGGTAGGGTGATTCCCACTTACACTAGCAATGCTTCACGAGGGAAACGCCTAGCGGCAGAAATCGTAGATACCTCAGCTCAGCATAAACGGCCTCGCCTAACCGAGGCCCCTGTAGAACCAGTGAGTGGCATAGTCAGAACCATGCAAGTCAGAGTTTAGCGGAGTAAACCTTCGCCTGGTAAGCGTAAAAATGTAGTGAAAGTTATGGCAATCCTTGTGTTACGCAACTTTATTCAGTGTATTTTGAATCATTTAAATGCGTTATGTGATATGAACAGCGAGGATTGCGGAGCGGTTGACCCTTGAAACAGGGGCAGTGGTATTACGGAGCGGGGAGGGGGCCCCATTTTTGAAAGAAGAGGCCCCAGCTGTTAGAATAAGCGACGCACAGACCCTTGTGCGTGAGGAGAGAGAGGAGGAGGAAAATGTTGACACACCTCCCACTATAACCGGTAGAGCCAATGAGCATATTAGAAATCTTAAGGAATTTTGTTAATAATTAGAATTTTTAACTTAATTACGCTATAGATGAACAAGATGCATCCATGTTCGCCGCTGTAAGCAGAGCGTGGAGAGAATTTCCTGACAAGTTTGCCTTCATGGAAGGCGTTGTCAACGATATGATCGAGTGTCTCGAGCACGTTGATCCTGGAGCCGGTATGTTGCAGCTATAATAGGCTTATTTTATTACAAAGTTGTAATGTTTTACTTATGTTGGATACTGTTTGCTATCAGGAGCTCGCCTCTGATGGGACCCTACGGAGCCCATTGACTTGGACACAGTGGAGCCTTCATCAGACGGGGTGGTCATGCCACGCAACATTTATGAGGAGATACGTAAATGTGTGTTACGCTCAACTTGCTCCTTGTGGAAGAGTAAAAATATAAATGAAGACCTCTAGAAAAGGTTGTAGAGGTCAGAGAGGGAAAAGGTGTCTCTGGCCAAAGAGGTCGGAGACTTAAAATCGTGATGCGAATTCCTGCAGGCATGGAGAACGGGTGAAGAGGACTGGTGTACAGCTATTATTGATTACTCTCGCTACTGGACCATAGTCAGGAACAACGTGCAAACTAGTCAGGAGTTGGTGGAGTAGAGGATGCAAATAGAGCTGTTAGCTCAGAAAAGCCAAGACTAGAAGGATTTTTGCGCAAGTGTGCAAGAGTGGGGGCAGAAAGAAAAAGATCATAAGCATCTGTATAAGTGAGAAAGTATTGCTTTTCGTTAGCATTACCGTGATTCTACCATCGAAGCTCAATCCTTGCGGGTATTCCTCGATGTCATTGGTGCATCCAAAGCTTTCGAGAAGTTTCAGGAGCAGGTGATAGTAAGCGCATTTCCAGAAAGAGAGATTACTCTTCCTGGGGGTGAGACTACCATCCCTACTTTCTTCCCTGAACTACCCCAATGAACTAGTGTAGAAAAGGAAAAGGTAAAGGCTGGAACTGATCTAGGGAATGGAGTATGGTCTGAATTAACTAAAGATGAAATTATGCAGCGCCTATGGGTCGGTTTAGACAAGCTCCCCTTTGTCGCGGAAGTAGGGCCATCGCAAGTAATTTTGAATGTTATTGAATCTAAATTTTCTGATTTATGCTGTCATGGCTTTTCCTTATGCATTTACTGTATATAGGTACAAGGAGTGGATGAAGAGGGTAGACAGGATGAGGAGCAAATATAGGAAGAAGAGCGTAATGACGAAGACCATCCTCCTGTGGAGCCAGTGTTAGAGACAGGACCTCATGAAGATGACATTCCTCACGAAGAAATACCTTCTAAAAGGGATGGCTCACTTGAGGATGATTTATTAGGCTTAGAGCCGGACCTGAGGGATATAGGTGACAGTGGTACTAGGGGGGATGCGTAATTGTGGTTTACGCATGATTTTATTGATTGGAATTGAACAATGGTCATATGAATGTTGGAAAGATTGACTATAAGATCTTCTGTATGATTTTAAATGTTATTATTTTTTTTCATTTTTATGTCTTTATTCATGCAAAGCGTAAGCAGAATTGCTAAAGACTATGGATAGGTTGCATTGTTGTAGAATGGAATTGCTAGTTTAAGGCCATCGCGGGCCGCTAGGTAGCGTTTGTGTAAGATACAAGGTAGTTTTAGGCCGTTACTGGCTGCCACTAGTTTAAGGCTGTTGCAGGCCACCACTAGTTTAAGGCCATTGCGGGCCACCACTAGTTTAAGGCCATTGCGGGCCACCACTAGTTTAAGGCCATTGCGGGCCACCTGCGTAAGTCTGGAAGTATAATTGATAACAACGTACATTTCTACGTAATTGCGCTAAAGTGACTAATAGAAATCAAAGAGCGTAAATGGTGTAAAATGAGGAATGTAAATAGCGTAATAGATAGAAAGTGTAAATACATGTACATAGAAAACTGTCAATCGAATTCAATAAGGGTAAGCGTAAAACTAGTGGAAGGGTAGCAATGTGCGTAAATGCCACTCAGATCAATTGTTAATTCGCAATTGTTTCTTGATGGCCTTTACGTTCAGTGATGCATAAGGGTGGGGAGATTTGTGATCTGACTCCTCCATACCATCTTCCTGAAATGGTAGGTCAGCCCAGGCTAGACTATCATCATTCATTTCGGTTTGTTCAGGGATTCAGGGATGGGTCTGATCATTGAATGTTTCTATCTTCGAACCCCGTTCTTCTTCAATATTGTTAACAGTCCTAGGGGTCATTTTGTCCCCGCGTATTACAACCTCTCCCCTACATAGGGTAGGTGTATTTCTTGGTGTATTGGTGATGAAACTACCCTCAGTTGGGCTAGCTAGGACCTTCCTAGAATTAAGTTGAAACCGGGCATCTCCTCGACAATGAGGAATGTAGAATCTGTTGGGAATTGATTCCCTGCCACAAATTCGATGCGCACCATCCCCTTGACTTGAACCCATGCTCCATTGAATGACTTCATGCACGTTGTCGTTGTGGGACTGATCTGGTCGACAAGACCCAACCTATCCACGATGGGATAAGGAATGACATTTATAGCCATTCCATCGTCCACGTGCACCCTCCGGATCCGATGTTGACCAACCCGGATGGTGATAAACATGGGTTCAGTTGTCACTTGACCTTTCTCAGGATCATCTTTAATGGATTCAACATGAAAGATCAACAAGGTGGGTTTAGGTCGCTCAGCGTCAGAGGAAAACATAACAGCGTGTATCGCTTCCTCCTCTGCTGGTAAGCTTTCATCCATAGGTATGGATGTCAATATACAGACCATGGCCTCACGGTGTTTTTGAGACGTCATGAGCAAGTCATAGAGGCTAAGCATTGTATTCTTCTATTTTAGAGCCTATTTGACTTACGTAAACACATCGAGGAGGTCCCGTTCTCGGCTAGGTTGTTTATCCCCTCTATCTTCTTCTATTCGCCCTAAGAGACAAATCTCCCAAGGCGGAACGACGTCAGTTGAAGGGTTGTTTTTCTTCCTGCCAAGGGGAGGTGGCTGTGTTTCTGCACCCTTGTCATGCCTATGAGATGTAGGCAAAGGTATAGAGGCCAGAGGCCTGGGCTTAGGGAAGCCTAGCATAACGTGGTTTTTGGCCGCATTAATGGACACATCTCCTTCCCTTTGTTTATTGGGTGGTGGTTGGTGGTTTGTGTTAGAAGCTTACCCTTGCATAAAAGGGGCAGCCAGGGATTTTCATACTCTGAGAATGAAAGGCGCTTTAGATGTAGGCACGGACGTGGTCGCGGCTTTATTGTTAATGCGAGGTTGAGTTAAATGTGGAGAAGGCACCCGAATGACAAAGGGTGGCCTCGAGATGCCACTAGCTACCGGTGAAAAGCTTGTCCCTTGAGGTGAATGGTATGCACGTGCAAAACAAAAGGTTGTTTGGATGGTACCTTCCCTTCACTGTCCGTACTCACCACGTTGATTGTGTACGGTGCATTATTTGCATTTAATGGATCCTTGTACACATGCAACACCTGGTTTTCAGGACGGGTTGGACTACTACCATCTAGTTTCAAAGAACCATCATCGATCATGCATTGAATGTTGTCTTTCAATGCCCAGAAGTAATCAGTGTCGTGACCACACAACTAGTGGTAGTCACAGAAACGGTTCAGCCTCAAAGACCTCGGAACTGGTGGTTCATTGGGTATGGCTAAAGAAGGATTCTTCAGCAGCTCACAATGCCGTCTGTGATTCTTCAGAGCTTCTTCGGATACCTTCTTGTTCTGAATGTATCCTGCCCCTAACAATTGTTTTAACAATTCTGAATGTTTTATAGACAGGGCTGTATACTTTGAGCTATCTTTACACTCAAAGTTTGGTTTTGGCTGGGGGGATTTTCAGGGGCAGAGGTGTCCTGGCTGGTGCTGCTTGCACTAGCCGTGGTCTTAGGAGATGCCGTAGGTGCCTTCTTATTTTTGTTCTTAGCACCTTTAGCCAGTGCAGCTACCGTCATTGTTGTTGTTTTACCTTTGTCCTTGCCCTTGTTGTTAGCGTTTTTATAGGCGACATACGCTGGGTCTTTCCTAGCCTTTGCGGCATCTTGGATGCTTTTAGTCTAGGCAAAAGCCTGATGTAAGAAGCTAGGGGAGAGGTAATACAGCTTAGACTTGATGAATTCATTAATTGCTCCTTTGAAAATGGCCAGCAAATGGGCCTCCACGATTGGCTCACGGATTTCATTCAAAGTAGCACTCCATCGCTGTATAAACTTTTGGATTGGTTCGAGCGGGTCCTGTTTCACTCCCATAAGTTGATCTAATGTGACCTCTAGCTTTAGGTTGTATTTAAAGCAAATCACGAATTGTGTCAGGAGCTCTTCCAAGGTTGAGATGGAAGAGCGAGGGAGGGCTCGATACCAATCCAAAGCTTTCCCTGCTAGAGACATTGCAAAGACATGGATGATTGTGTGAGGCCATTGCTGTAACAACAAGGATTTAGATCTAAAGGTAACCAGGTGAGCGTTAGGATCTCCCTCCCCATTATATTTAGTGAAATGGGGTAAAGACATCCCCATGGGCAACGACAGCATAGGGACCGCTGGACTAATGGGATCATCCTGATAGAAATTCATGATCTGTATAGTGTCAGAGCCAGCAGTTTTTAGGTGCTTAACCTCCTCAGTGAGGGTTTGAATAAGTGAAAAAGCTTGATCTAGGCTGGTTGATGGAGAAGCCTGCGTAGGAGGAGCAGGAGGTTGAACTGCAAAAGCAGTACTAGGCAGTGGAAACGGGGCAATAGCTTGGCCGGCAGGTGGTGCAGCGGGGATCCCTGTGGATGAAGTTGCTTGCGAAGACCACCACCCACCAGGCTGAGCAGATAAGTTGGCCACCGCCGGCTGCGTAGGATGGGAACTATAAGGATATTGTGGGTTTATTTGTGGGACTTGCATGGTGGGTGCGGCTAAGGGTTGTGCACCGTACAACGCAGACTGGTAATGTTGTGCCACAGGTGTGATCCACTGACTCACAGTGGGTTGTTTGACGGATGTCTATGGCTAAGCGGTAGCTGTGATCTTTTGCCTTGGAGGGGGTGGCAATGATAAGGTCTGGACTGGATTTTGTACCGGGCGAGTTGTAGGTATGGCATGGGGTTGCACTTGGGGGAGGAAATAGGGTGCAGTGGATGCAGGTACCACTGACAGAATACTAATTACGCATGGTGATGAGACCGCCCCCATGTTATTTTGGGGTGGTATTTGCACCTGCAAGACGGATGAATGCGTAGTGACCTATGGGATGACAGGAATGTGAGTTTGGGTTGTCATGGCTGGATTAAGATGGGCGACTTCTCTGATGAGGGGAAACAGAGGATTTATGTACATATGGAGACTAAGAGTATGGTATGAATCTGCATGTTCAAACTGGGCTGCGAATTCATCTTCCTCTTCTTCCCTGTTCTGAGGTTCCAGCATAGACCGTGTAGCCTGACTCCTAGCCATAACTAGCTGGGTCAGGATTTCATGGTAATGTTCTATCAGAGGAATAATGTTGTACGTGGTAGGGGTAAAATCTTGACCCCCTCTGTGGATCAGCTCAAAATTTCGCTTCGCCTCGATTTCAACTCAGCTAAGGGCAAGCTTTGCCTGGATATTGATGCAGATGAAGTTATATTCCTTAGGAGTCATGATGGTAAATACAGGATCCTTACCCTGCAATCTTAATGAGTGACGCGATGGTCCCTGAGGTCCTATAACACCAGAAGCTGGTCCGGTGACGGTGATGGGATTCACAGATGTGGCACTTGAGTCAGTTGTGGTCATGGTAGCTATGGTTGCATATGCTGAATCCATTAGTTAGATAGATTAATGATAATAAGCAACTGGATCTAAAAGGTGACTGACAAAGAAGATCACAATTAGGCTTTCTACCCTGTAGGATTCCAAAGGAATCGTTACTGTGACCGATCTACACTACACGATTTTTGTAAACTTCCCTAGAGGTATTACATTTATGTTTTAGAAACGCGGGTATAGATCACCTACAGGGCTACCTATAAAAATACGAATCAGAGCCTAGCCCTCCTTCTAGAGCCAAAAAACTATAACGACGGAAAATGTCGGTAGCTGGAAAATACCAAACAAAAATCCATATACACAGTCTTAACCACGGATCTGTGCGAGGGCTGTGCTGGAGAAAACGAATCCGCAGTGCCTTGAATGGTCTTGTCGATCAGATAGGGACTTACTGAATCAGTAAATTAACGATTATTATAGATGTTCCATGAAATAATTTGATTCGATGAATCGTAAAAGGAGTATAAAACGATGTAGATAAATTGTAATAACGATAATGTCAACGTGACAAGGAGGATCGTATTTAAGAAAAAATGCGCAATTCCAAGATTTGGCTTCGACCCGAAAACTGAGTATATTGTATACAAAGTTTCAATGGAAATCTCCGCTTATCTTATGCGAAACATACACAAAATAACAAGAAAACTGTTCAACAAGGAGTACAAAATGAAGCTCGGTCTACCTCGTAAGCCAAAGATTGGATGCAAGGAAGGTCAAGCTCAGATGTCTATTGATCAACTGTTTCTAATCAATAGATCTTGCCAACCAAACTAGATGATCTCTTGATCTTGATTTGTTCCCTTTGCTTTCGGTAGTCTCTGCTCAAACTGCAAATGATCAAACTGTATTTTCGCCAAAAGGGGTGATTGCTCCTACTGCCAATGCTCCAAGATGTCTCCTATCATTGCTCAAAGGTGATAACTGCTAAAAGTTGAAGATGCTAGCCACCTCTTGTTCCTTTGCCAACTGGAGTATTTATAAGTTCGACAACATGTGGAGAAGGCACGGCCCTGATGACACGTGTCTCGAACCTTCCAAATACCATTGACTTGACCATCTTTATGTTGAAACTGGCTATGTTGCATTACATTTTTGGGCAAGGTACGCTATTAACTGCTTTTGCTGAAGTTGTCTCGTGATTACGCAGAATACGCTCATCCGCGTATTGTGCGTGCGGATAACAGGTGTGTGTTTGGCATTGTCTTAGTTGGTCTCAGGCTGCCTTACGTTTGTTTGTGCTGCGTCGCATGATAGAGTGTAATAAAGCATGGAAATAGTTGAGTCAAGCTGTTTTACGCTCATTTACGCCACAAAGCATAATAGAGCATAAAATGGTCAACTTTACAATAAATTTACTCTTGCCTACACTGCGTAGCGTAATGAGCGTAAAGTGACCAATTTGCAAAAAGGAAGAAGTCAATCTGCTGCGCTTCCTTGGACTCTGACTTTGACTTTCTGAAGCTCGTTACGCTGCTTTGTGTAATGGAGCTTAAACCCAACCCTGGACAAAAGACTTAGCAGAATATACGACAAGTCACATATTACGCTTCTTAGGCCTTAGATTTTATCAAATCTGCTGAAGTAAGTTACCTTCTGATATCAGGCTATGTTAGACAGAGTTATGCTAAGCATCACTACACTATGTTGCGTAACGTAGCATAAAGACAGAAAACATAGTAAGATTGAAATCTGTAAGGAACTTGGAGACTTGATGTTGCGTGCCTCTTTGCCTTGCTTTGCCTTCTGGAATTCGTCACGAACTTCCGTCCTAAATCGTGAATCTTCACCTTAGGCCGATTCGCAATTTCCACGGTGTTTCA